>VMDO01027749.1:0-24841 GCA_007922755.1 Pedetes capensis | reverse complement strand
TCAGGTGGCAGGTTGGGTCACTAGAATGTTAACATAAGCTCATATGGGGAATGTTAGCCAAATAGTTTACTGCAGTGGTGGGAACTATGTTACCAGTGGGGATTTCCTCCAGAAGGCTCCAAATATAGGGATCCCATCAAGAGGTGGTGGGAATGGGTTGTGATGTTTTAAGAGAAAATATTTTTAGAAAGTTTAAAATTCTAATCACTTTTTATAAACCATAGATACATACTGAGACATTGGTATGGTCCTTTCACAAATATTTCATTCTAATTGGGTAGTTCCATCTACTTAGAAATCTTGTGTTACAATCAGTTATTTTAAATGGGTTAATCCTGGAAGTCCACTGGATGTGGGCCAAGATAGAATCCTGTGTATTTATTATACTATCAGTAATTTATTATACTATGCATTTTTATTTCAAAACTTATTCAGTGCAATCATTAAAATATTTTATTATAAAAATAAAGCTGCACACATACAATAATATAGGACAAATTTTGAGCCATGTGTGGTGGTGCAAACCTGGAGTTTTAGCAACTTGGGAGGTGTAGGCAGGAGGATCCCAAGTTTGAGGCCAGAGGCAGACTGCATAACTTAGACCCTGTCTTAAGATAAAAAATTAAAAAGGGACTCGAGTAGAGTACTTGCAATGTATGTATAAGGCCCTGAGTTCAGTCCCTCAGTATAGCAAAATAAAAGAAAACAAGACAAAAATGGTGTAGGGCAGAGATTGTAAAATGCTGTTAAGATTGCCCTTGCTAATGATATGACTGTTCTTTTAAGAAGGAATTAGTGGATAGCTTTCTGGGCAAAATAACTTTAAAATGATCCTTTTTTTCTTATTATGACATTAGCAATATTTGTTGTTAGGTGCCATTGAGTCAGGTCCAACTCATAGTAATCCTATGTAAAACAGAATGAAACATTCCCTGACACTGCTTCATGCACAAAATCTTTTTTATGTATAAGCCAATTGTTGCAACCACTGTGTCAATCCATCTAGTTGAGGGTCTTCCTTTCTTTTGTTGACCCACCACACTCCCATACAAATATTAGATACTTGGACAGGAGTAGTCTATGCAGTTTTACATTTCTATTTGGAGCAAATTACAAGTTCACTTCTCTTTTATTAAGATCTTGACAGCATAAGAGCCAACTTGGGCAAGTAGGCTGTCAGACCTGATTGGAGAGACACTTTTATAAGAATCATGTTAGTAAGCATTAATTATGATCCAGCCAGTTCACATTATGAATTCTAAGAATGAAAGCACTTTATATACTCAATAATTAATTTTCTAAAATAGATTATTTTTCCTAGATGGTGAACAATTATGTATTCAAATTATTAAAAAATGAAGGCAACATTTTTATAGAACACCTTCTTTGTTTATAGATGTTCTTAATGTTGAAAAAAATGCAAATAAGGGAAGGGAACTGTCAAGATATGAGAGACAGGAATATTTCAACCTAGATTTTGTCAGATGTACAGCAATGCCTTGGACAGTCACATGTCTAGCTTTTACTTAGACCAAGTGACAGATGGTGTGGATGTCTGTAATTTAAAAAGAAATGTCTTCTCAGAGCACAGTGGTAATGGGACTCACACGACACAGCATTTGTCTTTGGTTCCATGTCATTTGGGCTGAGAAGGCAACAAGTCACCAAAAATCTGGTCCTACTTGGGCTATGCAAAGAAGAAATCTACTGGTGTATATGTGGAGACATTCAGCAGTGAGGTGAACTTCAGGGATACTTTGTCCAGTGATTTTGGCTTCATTTTCTTGTGATTATCTTTGCTTTGCCTTCTTTTGAGTATTGACTTCCTGACAGCATCCACAGGAAGAGAAAGAAGAGTTCCTCTGAAAACACTTCTAGAAAAATGAAGAATGATTACCCTGGGGCCCCTTCTCCCACAAAGCCCTCTCATTAGAAATCTCGTTGGCTCTTAAAGAATTGTGTGCCCATTTCTGAACCAAATATTTGCAAGAAGGAAGACTAGATTACCCTTAGTCTTGTCAGACCTATCTCAGAGGGTGTGTGTGTGTGGGGGGGGTGATTCAGCTTCCTTTGAGGCACACAGGCCATTTGAGGAGCAGGGACTGAGTTAGGGTGGTGTTTGGAAGGCAGAATATGGAAGTGGACTAGGAAAAAACCACTATATATTACAAGATTTACTGATCGCTGTTCTATTGCCAGCCCATCACAATACCCATATGTACCTACTCTTACAAGTAGCCTACCTTCCATGGTATGATGACTCACTTCCCTATGGATATATTCCCAATAGTGGTATAGCTGGGTCATATGGTAGATCTATTTTTAGGTTTCTGGTGTACCTCCATATTGATTTCCAAAGTGGTTGAACCAATTTATAACTCCACCAGCAGTGTAAGAGGGTTCCCTTTTCTCCACAGCCTTGCCAGCATTTGTTCTTATTTGTTTTATAGATCTTGGCCATTCTTACTGGAGTAAGGTGAAATCTCAGAGTTGTTTTGATTTGCATTTCTCTAATGGCTAGGGATATTGAACATTTTTTCATGTGTTTCATGGCCTTACAAACTTTTCATATTTGAACTGTCTGTTCAGTTCCTTTGCCCTCTTGTGTATTGGGTTACGTTTTCTTGGGTATTTTTTTCTTGAGTTGTTTATAAATTCTGGTAATTAGACCTCTGTCCGATGTATAGGATGCAAAGATTTTTTTTCCATTCAGTGGGGACTTCCTCGACTCTGTTGATTGTTTCCTCTCCTGTACAGAAGCTTTTTAATTTCATGTAATCCCATTTATCTATTCTTGTTTTGATATCTTGAGCAATGGGAGTCTTATTAAGGAAATGCTTTCCTATGCCTATATGTTGGAGTGTATTGGCTGTCTTTTCTTCTATTAATTTTAAAGTTTCTGGTCTTATGTTGAGGTCTTTTATCCATTTTGAGTTAACTCTTGTGGATATTGGAAATGCAGGTCAGTTTTCATTTTTTTGCAAGCAGATATCCAAGTTTCACAGCACCATTTATTGAAAAGGCTATCCTTTCTCCAATTTACTTGCTTTGCTCCTTTGTTGAAAATCAGGTGGCTATAAATGCATTGATGTATCTCTGGGTCCTCTATTCTTTTCGACCAGTCTTCAGCCCTATTTTTGTGCCAGTATCAAGCTGTTTTTGCTACTACAGCCCTGTAGTATAAAGTCATGGGTTGTAATCCCACCTGGACTTATTTTGCAATTTAAGAGTGTTTTGGCTATACATGGCCTTTTGTGTTTCCATATGAAGTTTTTGATCATTTTTTCTATTTCTGTAAACTCTGTCATTGGAATTTTAATAGGGACTGCATTAAATCTATAGATTGCTTTTGGTTGTTGTTGTTGTTGTTGTTAGGTGCCGTCGAGTTGGTATCCTACTCATAGCGACCCTACATACAACAAGTGAAACACTATTGTCAGTGCTTCTCTGCTGTTCATAGGGTTTTCAATGGCAGATTGATTTTTGGGAGGGGGTTGCCAGGTCCTTCTCCCAAGCCTACAGTATCTGGTGTTCCCTGGCGGTCTCCCATCCAAGTACTAAGCAGGCCTGACCCTGCTTAGCTTCCGAGATCTGACGGGATCGGATGCCACAGGGCTACGGCTGCAGGCTGCTTTTGGTAGGATAGCCATTTTTACAATATTGATTCTCCCAATCCATGAACAGAGGAGATCCTTCCACTTTTTAGTATCCTCTGTGATTTCTTTCTTTAATGTTTCATTGCACCACTTTCCACAACAGCAAGGATATGGAATCAACCGAAGTGCCTGTCAACAGAAGAATGGATAAAAAAATTATGGTACACAATGGAATACTACTCAGCAGTCAAAAAATTGAATAATGTCATTTGCAGCAAAAGGATGGAACTGAAGAAAATTATCTTAAGTGAATGAACACAAGCCACAAAAGAGATATACCACATATTTTCACTCATGTGGGAGTTGAATCAAACTTAAGGAAAAAAATCCCATACATAAATTGGAACATAATAAAAAGCTCATATAAACTTATCAGAGAAGGGACAATTTAAGGAGTGGAAAGAAGGAGGGAGGGATCTAGCAAAAAGAAGTGATGATGGGAGAAGATGGGAGGGGGAAGAGGGCCAATGAGGAGTGAGGAATGAGAGTTCAACCTCAAAATAAACAGCCCAACTTTAATAGTTTGGGAAATAATAGTACCAACAGTACCAAAGGATGGCAAAAATTCAAATGGACTAGATTACTCCTGTAATACTGATGAGAATGTAAAAAGGTAGATCACTATAGGAAAAAGTTTGGACTTAAAATCAGGATGCACGTGTATGGATAAATATTCCCACAAGAAGACATACAAGTAGAAAGGAGGCCATTGGTAGGAGGTGGGAGATGGGGGAAGAGGGGCATGAGAGGGAAAGGGGGAAGTTATGTGAGCAATGTACAATGAAGTTCATATATGGAAATATCACAATGAAATATGTCAGAATGAGAGACATTAAGTTGTACTTTAAAAATTTCCAAAAAAACAAAAACAAAACAAAACCCAAGTATCCTACCTTCCAGACCTAATTCACTAATCTCCCAAATTTCAAACATACTGGTTTCACAGGATACCACTTTTACTTAAAACCTGAGAAAATAATGTGGTTTAAAGACAAGTTTTGCTAAAATACAATATCCTCAAGGAGTATTTACATTTTTATGTAGATGGCAATGAGAAGCTTAATGTTCACCCCAAAGTATAAGACTTGTGCTGGCCATGAGAAGGAAGGAATTATATGACAATGGCCCAGTGGGGCTCTCAAATCTATAATGCACAGGCAGATGCCTATGTATTATTCAAGTTGGAAAACATTAACGTCGAAAGACATGGCTAGATATGTACCCTCAGGACTGTTGAAACATGATAATTATTGGGAGAACTGAGATGGAGTCACTAAACTAGATTGATTTATGCTTTAGAAGTTGGATATGTGTATGACACATATACATAATATGTACATGGATCTATATAAATCAGTTCTAAGTGTATGAGATGCCTTCTTTATGATTATGAAATACATAAAAGCTCACGTTTTACTTTGAAGTTATACTAATTCCCGAGCTTTTAGATAATTCTCAAAGTTATAAACATGGGTTTTTATAACACATTCTGTTAGATAAGTTGCTCATTCTACGTAATGCTAAGAGTAAGTGATAAAATTTATGAGTCTGCTTTTGGAATGACAATATTGACAGAGGAAATGACTTGATTTTGGTGGATAAAAGCTTCTAAAAACAGCCAGCTGACAAGATTAAGAATAATAATCACTCTTTTCCCGAAATGCAGTTTTATGTTTAGCTCATTTTATCTTCACTGCTATGCTGTAAGTAAAGATTTCCATTTATCAGATGAGGAAATGGAGGCTCAGAGTCATTTGATCTTGTTTATTCTAGATCACACAGCTTATGTGTAGTAGAAATTTCTTTTTTTCTTTTTCTTCTTTGTGCTTCTCCAGAACCTGCATACCAGATTGGTGAGAATGCTGTGTAAGATCAGTCTCATGAGTAAATAGAATAAATAATTTTGCAATTTTATATTTTGCAGGCCCCCAAAGATTTTCCCCTCTGTTTTTGCCAGTTCCAGAAATTCTACCAGTAGTCCACTTTGTTATTTTTAACAATGTTCTTTCCTAGCATTCCTAAAGCAAAAGCAAACTCTTCAGCATAGTGAGCACCTTTCTAACACATTAGAGTGAATGAATTTTCTTCCTTTGGAGAATGAAGAGTCACAGTGAGAGCATAGGAACTCTGGGGAGGAAGAGAACTGAAGAGAGTCAAAACTGTGCCTTGAATAGGAATTTTGCCAGAAGTTAGCTTCTCTAATGGCTTTAACATTATTTGTGGGAGGCAGCAGGAGGACATACAAGTAGTTTGGAGTCTAATTCCTTGAATTTGAGATTGGATTCTGGCTTTCTTTCTGACTGACAGTTAAATTCATTTTCTCTTATGTATAAAATATAAATAGCAATGCTTACCTTATCTTGTCAAAGGATTCATGCAACAATTGGGGGATAAAATAAAGAGATATATTGGGCACTGTGAAGTGTCCTACAAAATTTAGTTATCAGTGTTATGAAATATAAAGTTTGTGGGTACTAGGATTTTACATCCTTTTCCAAAATTAAATATTAAATGCAAAGAGTGACATGATTAGTTCTACTGACTTCCCACATCTACAGATGTGTGTGTTTTATCACACTAAGTAAATGTAGACTATGAAAATTATAGTTTTGAAGCCAGCTGCAATTGCACACCGTTGTAATCCAAGCAACTCAGGAGGCAGATTCAGGAAGATTGCAAGTTAGAGGCCAGAGGCAATCTGTATAATTTAGCGAGATGCCGACTCAAAAAATAAAAAATGGGCTAGGAGTGCATCCCAGTGACACAACACTTAAAAAGTGTATATGAGGCTCTGGGTACCACAAGTACCACAGAAAAGAAAAGAGAATTATAATTTTGGGCTCATATTTCTAATGTTCTTGGTTTTCCTACAAACCACCTAGAGTTGTCATTCTGAGTGCCATCTTCCTTGCATCCATCAGTTTGAACGATTCCCTCGGTAATGTTATTAGTCTCTGAATTAGGCTAATTCATTGCTGGCCTCTAGTCTGAGCATTTTCCACAAATGCTGAACTGACAATTATTTAGTCTTAGAATGTTGTAGGATCATTGTCCCTTTTTAATTAAAACAAAGTTTAGAAGATAGGAAAATGACAGCATTCCTTCCCTTGGCAATAATAAAGTACTATTATATGCAAAGGTATTGCTCCCAAAGCCCCATCAGTTTGGCATGCCATTTCTTATTCTTATACAAAGTAATGGATTGAAAAATTATAGAAAATAGAGAACAATTGCCTATAATTTCCCCAAATCAGTAACATATTTTCTTGTTGTAGATGGCCTATCAGTTTTTATCTGAATGCATACTTTTACAGTTTTTATATGAATACATAATTTTAAAGTTGTAATCATAGGGTATATCCAGTTTTTGTTTTGGTTTCTTTTTCTTAGCATGATATACTAAGCCTTTGTCTGTATTAGGTATATACTTTGTTATCATTTTTACTGCTGACAAAATGACCACTGTATGCATAGATAAACCACTTTTTAGTTTGTTTCCATTCTCTCATTTATGAATGATGCTCAATTAAAGAGTGTGGACTTTGGAGCATTTCTCCAGCCCAGAAGGGGTGATTTGGATTTAGATCATTTAGTCCTATCCAGTTTTTATGATTGAGGCTATGTAATTTTAAGATAGCTGCAGAAGCAATGAAATTCACCTTCATTTCAGATTAATTCCATGATTTTTCCCATAATCACATATATTCTAACTAATTAGCTTTAGCTTCTGTATAAAGGGTTATAATCTTACTGAAAATCAAACAAATTAAAGGAAACTAACTTTGACTTTCATGAAGCGTCTTGGCATTTGGCTTTAAGCAAATCCCTTTATCCAAATATGTCCCTTCCTCTTCTCTATTCTCACTTATATAGGAAGGGGCACATTTTTATTTTTAAATTTGTCACTCTTCCCTTTTCACAATTTACTTATGTTGTGTAAAATTTTCTAAGACACTGCCATTTCTTGTGAAGTTGCTCATGTACATAGAGTGGGAGGAAGAGTTCCTATCTATAAGCAAATTATGTAAGTTCACCTTTGTAGTAGTTTTATTCCAGACACTTTCACAAAGACAAAAAATCAAGATCATTGAGAGATTAAAGTTAAAATCTCCAGAGGTTCATGTCATGACATACAGGCTTTGGATTCTAAATATGAATGAATAACATTGTCTTAGTTACATTTCAGGTATCTTGTTTATTTGGTGGTTCAGGGCTTCCCAAGCAACCAAAAGAGAACCAGGGTGTTCTAAGTTAATTGACACTGACAAGGCTGGTATTACTAGAAGGTAAAGAAAGTGATGGCCTGTATATAGTTACTATTGAGGTCATTAAAGTTTACATAGGAAGTCCTTGGTCATTTATGTTACATGGAAGTATATGTAACTTTGTGTGTCTTTTCAGTGGGAAAATTATTTGCCTTCAATCCTAATAAAGAAAAACTGAAGGGTCTGGGAATGTAGCTCAGTGGTAGAGTGCTTGCCTAGCATGTGAAAGGCCCTGGGTTCAGTTGCCAGTGCTGCACACACAAAGAAAGTCAAGTAATTCAGAATATTTAGGACACATATTTGTGCAGCATACACAGAGCAACAGAGATCAGTGCAGTTTTACAAACAGGAGGAAAAGAGGCTAGCCCCCAAGCAAATAATAGCAGCCATTTTATTATGTTAGAATCCACAAATCTTCATAAAAATCACTGTGATCTTTGAGTTATTAAAAAAGCAAATAATGAGATTGAATGACTTGGTAAAAGAAAAAGTTATAGCTGGGAAGACCAGCATGAAGCAAAAACTCTTGAAAAAGATCATTAGGATTTAGACAAGAAAAGGAGAAGAGAGATCCAGAAGGTAGCATCAAAAACCCCTCCCACTGTGTGTGTGTGTGTGTGTGTGTACACACACTGTACAGATATAGTACATGTCTATACTATACAGATAGTGTAAATATGTACACATACATGAGGTGTGAACAAAAACATGGTGAATGTTTAAATTAAAAATATTTATTACAATAAGATACATTGCCATTAATTCCACTCAAAATACTCCCCCTGGCTTTGAACACATTTATCCTATCATTCTTGCCACTTTCTGAAACAGTTCTGGAAGTCCTTTCTTGGAGTATCTTTGGTTTTATCCTTTATCATGACAACTTTCCATGTCACATGTCACTCCTGGTATGGAAATTTCTGTCACAAGAAAACATGATAGTGTGTCCTCATCCACCTCATTCACTAGATCTGGCACCATGCAACTTCTGGCTCTTCCCCAACATTGAAATGAAAAGTTAACATTTTAAATTGATTCATGACATCCAGGCATCCAGGCACAGTGCAACTAAAGACATTCATGAAAAAGGACTTCCAGAAGTGCTTCAGAGAGTAGCAAGAAGGTCAAGCATGGTGGCTCAGGCCTGTAATCCCAGTGACTTGGGAGGTGGAGGTGCAGAAAGTTCATGAACCTGAAACCAGAGACAGCCTTTGTGACTTGGTGAGACTCTGTCTCAACATAAAAAAATTATAAATAGGCTGAAGTACATTCCAATGGTAGAGCACTTGTGAATTATGTGTGAGGCCTTAGGTTCAATCCATAAGTACCCCCAAAATAAAAATGGCAAGAATGATGGGATAAGTGTGTTCAAAGCCAGAGAGTGCAGATTCCTCATGAGTACAATTAGGTGCTCTAATATTCCTATTTTTTGAAGTGTTATCCATAATTTGTTATGGTCCACACAGTCACATGCCTTTCCATAGTAAAACATAGACATCTTTTTTATATTCTCTACTTTCAGCTAATATCTACCTGACATCAGCAATGATGTCTCTGGTTCCCTGCCCTCTTTTGAAACCTGCTTGGTTTCCTGGCAATTCCCTGTGTATATACCGCTGCTGTAGCTTTTCAATGATCTTGAGTAACATTTTGCTTGTGTGTGATATTAATGATATTGTCCAATAGTTTCCACATTCAGTTGGACCCCCCCTTTTTGGGAATAGGCACAAAAATGGATCTCTTCCAGTCTGTTGCCCAGGTAGCTATTTTCCAAATCTATTGGCATAAATATGTTGACATCTCCAGTGCTGCATCTGTTTCTTGAAACATCTCTGTGGGTATTCCATCAATTCCTGGAGACTTGTGTTTCATCAGTTCTTTTAAGGCAGCTTCCACTTCATCCTTCAGTACCATTTGTTCCTCTTGAAAAGAGGTTGCAATACCATATGCAACCTCTTGAAATGGTTGGTCATCTCCCAATTCTTTTTTGTATAATGACTCTGTATTCCTTCCATCTTCTTTTGATGTTTCTTGCATCATTTAATATTTTCCCTGTAGAATCTTTCACTATTGCCACTTGAGGCTTGAATTTTTCTTCACTTCCTTGAGAAGCTTGAGAAACACAGGGTGTGTTCTTCCCTTTTGGTTTTCTGCCTCCAGCTCTTTGCACATGTCATTATAATATTTGTTTTTGTCTTCTCGAGCTGCCTTTTGAAATCTTCTGTTTAGATCCTTAACTTCATCATATCTTCCTTTTACTTTAGCTGCTGGATGTTCAAGGGCAAGTTCCAGTGTCTCTTTTGACATATAATTTGCTCTTTTCTTTTTTCTTGTCTTTTTAATAACCTTTTGCATTCTTCTTGAATGTTATGTTTTATGTCATGACACAGCTCATCTGGTCTCCTATCATTTGTATCTAATGCATTAAACCTGTTCTTGAGGTTGCCCCTGACCTCAGGTGGGATATAGTTAAGGTCATACCTTGGTTCTTGTATACTTGTTCTAATTTTCTTCAGCATCAGTTTGAACTTGCATATGAAAAGTTGATGGTCTGATCCACAATCAGCACCTTGTCTTGTTCTGACATTTGATACGGAGTTTTTCATTTTTTCTTTCCACAAATGTAATCAATTTGGTTCCTGTATTTTCCATCTAGTGAAGTGCATGTGTATAGTTGCCATTTATGTTGGTGAGAAAATGTATTTGCTATGAAAAGGTCATTGGTCTGACAAAATTCTATCATGTGATCTCCAGCATTGTTTCTTTCACCAACGCCATATTTTCTAAATACTGAACCTTCTTCTTTGTTTCCAATCTTGGCATTCCAGTCACCAGTAATTTTCAGTACATCCTGATTTCATGTTTGATCTATTTCAGACCGCAGAAGCTGGTATAAATCTTCCCTTTCTTCATTTGTGGCCTTAGTGGTGGGTACATAAATTTGAATAATAGTCATTTTGACTGGTATCCATATAAGCATATTAGATATATATATATTTTTTCAGTTCCCAATGAAGAGGAACTGATGTGCATAGCACATCCCCTCTGTGTGTCCTTTTTTAGTGTGCTACATACAACATGGAGTGCGTGGGTAGTATTTTTCTTATGTATATCTCCTTATGCCAAACATCTAAGAGTATACAGGAAGAGTTCAAAATGCCTTTTTTACTGCATTACTAGGGGCTTTGAACCAAGGACCTTGCACATAGTGGGCAAGTACTCTACCAATAAGCTGCACCCTCAGTCTCTTTTTTATTTTTTTTTTCTTGAGACAGGGTCTCACTAATTTGCACTGGCTGCCCCTGGCCTTGAATTTGCTATCCTTTGGCCTCAGCCTTCTGAATTGCTCAGATTACAGGCATTCACCACCTTGCCTCGCTCAAGTGCCTATTGAAAAAGTGAATAAGAGTAGTAGGATATTGTGAGGAATTTTTTCATACAGAGAATGGGGACAGTAGGTATTGAAGATGAAATAGCAACATGAACGAGGTAGGGACATGAACCAAGATGGACTATTTAATGGATTGCTTTGAAGCTATTATAGGAAAAAAGTGAGTGTGACATGGAATGGTTCTGGGAGATAATGGGGGTACAAATCAAAGCTATGTGATAAAAGATCCTGAACCTCATATTTAGAATCTTGGGTTTTATCTTTTGTGTCAGAGGGAAGGTAATGTCATAAACCTGTGTTTTAGGAAGGATACTATGGTGGTGCGTGGAGGATGTATCAAAAGTACCTCTTGCCTCTGTTATCTTTTTGCTTAAGGCCACCTTTGATTATTGTCCTGAGTTGATGCGTGGTGAAAAAAAGTCTGAAAAAATATCTCTTGCTCGTTCACCCACCCTGCTTTCATCATCTTGGCACTGATTGCATCAATTGTGAGATTTGGGACTTGTTTGAGCAAAAGAACAGCTAGGAAAATATCCATCTTTCCAGCTCAAACATTTCTGCTGAGGTCTGGAACCTTTTATCCAGCTGTCTACCATACATAATAAGGATCACAAATATAACTTGTCCCAAACTGAATTCAGCATCTTCTTTTCTCAAACTGACTCTTCTTGTTTATTCTCTATCTTAATAAAGTCACTATACCATACATTTGCCTTGGTTACTCAATCTAAGTATCCTTGTTGAATTCTCTGTCACCTCTTAGTCATACTCCAGGGATAACAAATCCCCAAATTCCTAAGTATATATTGAATGTGCACCTTTTTATTATTGCTCTTATGACCAATTAATTATTTTCTTCAGTATTAGCAATTATTCAATATCAATTTGTCTTCCTGGGGGCTGAGTTTAAGCTCAATTGGTAGTGTGCTTCTCTGTGCTCTCTGAAGCTCTGGGTTTGATCCCAGCATCACAAAAATGGGAAAAGGACATGGCAACCCACTCCTGAAAAAAATCATGAAATAATATGCCATTGAAAACCCTATGAATAGTAGAAAAGCACTGACATAGGCAAGGCACAGTGTTGGGAATGTTTTGTTCTATTGCATGTAGAGTTGCTATGAGTCAGACCTGACTTGACAGCACCTAACAACAACACAAAATATCTATCTTCGAGTATGTAAGGCTCAATGAAGAAAGGAACCTTCATCTTTGTGAACTATCATATCTCTAGGGCTTAGTGTTGTGACTAGCATATGCAAAATTTTATGAGAATGTGTACCAACTGAGTGACCTGCCTTTCTCTAGAATCCCTATGTTTCTTGACTCTTAACTGTTCAGACAAAACAGCTAAGGGGCTATAGAATTGTCCTGATTCTTAGAAGTTTCTGTTAGGGATGGCTCAAGTTTTTTTTTTTTAACTGGTAGCAGGCCCTGGGATGCCTCTAGGCTCTTGAATAGATTCTAAACTCTGTCTATGTCAGGATAGAAGATTCTGTGTCTTGCTATTATAGTTTGACATGTAAGTAGGAACTCCATAGGAAGAGCATCACACATATTTAGTGGCTGACTAATAGATAATTTGGCTGAATGTAGTATCACAATATTTGTAATTTTTGTTTTATATTTATTTTTGAAATTTCCAGTTTATAGTACTGTAATTTTCCTTTTTTACTTCCAATTTGTTTCTTTACTTTTCGTGATCAAAAGATGTAAAGCTCCATTAGTTTTACATGGTCTGCAGCTATAGCATTGTGGCATCTGATCCCATCAGATCTCGGAACCTAAGCAGGGTTGGGCCTGGTTAGTACTTGGATGGGAGACCACTTGGGAACACCAGGTGCTGTAGGCTTGGGAAAAGGACCTGGCAACCCACTCCCAAAAATCAATCTGCCATTGAAAACCCTATGAATAGCATAGAAGCACTGACAAAAGTATTTGGCCTGTTGTACCTAGGGTTGCTATGAGTTGGATACCGACTCGACGGCACCTAACAACAACAACCCATGATGAAATTTAAATTAGTATTTTAGATGAAATAACACAAAAGTTAATTAAAAATTTATACAAAGTAACCAAATAGAATCTGTCTATTCTTTGTGCCTATTGGATCTTCTCTTTTTTCCTAATCCAATTTAGATCATATAGCATACCATTTCTATAACTCTGTGCTCCATTACTATTTGGAACTCCCTTGTCCCCCCTTTTTTTCCTGTACCTACCTAGAGTAGAAAAATTCATTTCTGGATGAACTCCTTCCATTTTTTCTACAAATTAATGATAGTTTTTCTTAAAAGAGTCCTCCACACTGTGTGGTAGTTCTACTCATTTTCTTTCATTGACTCACCCCTGCATTCTCTACAAAAATCATTCAAATAGTTTGCTAGTCGTCACAAACTTTGCTCGCCATGTATCCCCACCACCCTATTTTCAACTCCTATCATGATTTCTCCTTTAGAGAGAGAAAGCCATCAGGTTGGAAATTCCTAATCTTTGAAGTTAAAAATACAACCACTAGCTTAGCTTTTACCTATTTTTCTTCCCTCCTGGATTCATGGAGAAGATGCTGTCTTCATGTGAAGATAAGCTTTTCCCTTGTTCTTAGGATCTGACCTAAGATCCAAGCTTTTCAAAATCTTAACACTATTTGTTATTTATCCCTTTCATACATGTTTTTTTCTCAGTTGCATGCATTCTCTGGCCTTTAAATTAGTTTTACTACATATAATAAGACTAAACACCGGACTTGACTTCTCAGCTACCTCTAGCTACTACCCCATCCTTCCCTCAGCTAAGAGATGTCTCTGCCATCTTGCTCTGTTTTTTGTTTTTTTAACCACAAACTATTTGGCCAGCCCACTTCTTTCTGGCTTCAGGCTTATCAGTAAACTGAAATATCTGTCCTTGTAGTCAACAATGTTTCTATGTATGGTGACAAACATTTCTTGTAATCTGAGTTTACTTCTCAGTCATCATTTGACAAAATTGACTATTTTCTCCTGTATGAAACACTCATGCTTTGGTTTTCATGTTAATAGCTCCTATTTGTTTGTTTTATTCCTACCTCTCTGACTACTTCCTCTGTCTCAGTTCACAGATCAGATCCTAACCAGCCAGTAAGTGAAGTGTTCCATGATTCAGTTTTAGTTATTCTCCTTTTTTCCTTCTATATGCTCACACTACAAGAGTTTTCCATCTCAGATGGTTATTAAAATCATGAAGAGGTGTTTACAAAGAAGGGACCATACCTCAGTCAATCAAATCAGATCTCTAGGCCCAGGGATCAGCTTTTGCTAAAACTACCCCCCCCCAGGTGATTCTGATGTCCAGCTGAGGTTAAGAGGTACTGATCTAGGTGATCTCACCCAATCTATGGTCTTTATTATGATCTATATACAGATAATATGTAAATATCTTTGTAGTCCAGACTGCTTGGCAATGTTCTCCCTCATGGGTTCAACTGTCTACCCAATTTCCTTTCCATAATATCTCACACTTCAAACTTACATATGTGATTCTCTTCCCATGTCTTCTGACGAAGTTAATAGACTCCTGTGCACATCCTGGATAAGCCAAAAACGTGGGAATCATCCTTATATATCTATGTCTCTTTCACCTTCTCTAATCCACCAATAAGTCATGTGTGCTTTACTTCTTAGACCTCCTGAATTTATTGCATGTCGATATCTTTGTAATTTATATCTTAATCTACAACACCATCTACTATCAACTGGGCTACTATAATACTTCCTAACTAGCTTTCTCATTTCTACTCTCATCTCTCTAATTCTTCTCTGCACCATAGCAAGTAAGCAAATATTTTGAAATGCACATTTAATTCTTTCCCTCACCTCAATACACTTAAAATCTTCCCACCAATTTACATTGCTATTAACATAAAGAAAAATCACCACATATGGTTGTATCAGTTTAGGATTCTTTGGTTACGAGCAACAGAACTTGATTTGGGGTAACTCAAGCAAATGGACATTTATTACATGAGTATGGAATGATCTCAGAATTGATGGAAAGATGGATAACTTGGAAAAAGAAGGAAAGCTATTGTATATTGGAGTAGAAGTTGAGAGGGGCTAGAGGCTATGGAATAGAAACACCAGATGGTTTTCATATTGGGAGCAATCTGCTCTGGATATAGTTTCTTAATTCAGTGATGAATATATTGTACAATCCAGGAGACTTTTGAAAATGATAGGGAATACTAATTATAATTATGCCAGGAAAAGAGGCATAACCAGGACTGTCTCAGGCAAACCAAAATCTAATTCAGCCTAATAAATGACTATAGCTCTGGCTGCCATCTTGACCTCATGAGAGACCCTGAGCCAGAACCATCTAGCTAAACCATTCCTGAATTCCTGACTGATAGACACTGTAAGATAGTAAGTACTTCTTTTTGTTTTAAGCTACTAGGTTTTGAGGCAATTAGTTATACAACAATATATACCTAATAAAATATTTTTTACTCATGTGGTTGATGAAAAAAGTTCTTCCCCACTAGGCTGCTGCCTCTCCAACGGTAGAGAGAGTGTTTCTTTTGCTCACCATTATGTCGCCAGAATTCTTTTACATGAATAAATGAGTCACTGTAGTTTGTATCTTGAGAGAGCCACTATGCTAGAATTATTAACTGGTTGTGTTAGACTTGTGTACACAGAACCTTTCAGAAATTCATGAGCCTGCAGGTGTTTGGAAAACAAAATTTTTTAATTGTGAGAAGAAAACTCCCAGCTTTTCACCTGCTTAATTATCTAGTAAGATCCAAACTTATTTTAAAGAGAGGTATTATATTTTTCATGACTGAATAAATGAATAAACCATAGAGAAGATGTCATTTTTTGTAAGTCTAAAGCTTTTGGAAAGGAAAACACTGTTACAAACAGGTGGAGTGCTGTGAATAATGCAACTTGAAATAATCTCAGACAAAGAGCGAGGCCCAGTTAAACTAGACAGTAACCTTCCACTTGCAAAGTCATTTTCTATGAATGACTTTTGCAGCTTTGGCTCCTTGATCTTCATGCAAAATTAACTTAACTGTCATCAAAATTTCATGGTCTATAAACTAAGCCACTTCAGCTTTGTGTCGTCCATATGACACATTAAAGTGTGACCAGAGATGAGAGAATGGACCATGACAGAAATGAGAAAATAGTGGTGGTGGAACTGTGGCATAAATGGTAAACAATGTGCATAAAGATATAAACAGGAATTTGCAAATTGGTCTTCTTTTCTAATACTGGTTTTCTCCACTGTGGGAGAAGTGGTGAGTGGGAGTACTGGGAAAAAATAAGAGACTCTGTTGTTACTTATTCAGGATAGGTAAGCCTATTAATGAATAGTATCACTATCAGTTAGACACCAACTATATTGCTTAGGAAAATGTAGCATCAAAGTAATTTTGTCATAATAAAAGAAAGGTCGGAATTAAACAGGACCACTGAATACATTAAGATTTGCCTGGTTTCTTTTCATTTGTTTCTTATAGCAGAGCAAACCAAATTTCAAAGTGCAATGAACCCTTGGGTGGCATGTTAGAATATAGTGGAACATGATTTTAAAAAGAATAGGTTTCATATACCAACATACCTTATGGATTTGCCATCTCATATGATGCTGACTTTGATTGACTGTTCCCTAAGTGAAACCTGCTTGCTTGTATCATTTTTACCTCATATAAAGAATTCAGTGTTCAACCCCTCAAAAGGCCTTTTTAAACATTATGTCTTGTGCTATTAGGATTATATGGACTTTGTGAACAGGCATTATTTATTAGCTGGTGTTCTACTAAAGAAACCCAGCAAATTTGCTTGTTTTTATTTAAAAATGAAATGATATTAAGTGCCACAATAAGTTCATAATTTGACAACCTGATAGTTTATTCTCTTCATGCTGTTATCCACATCTTAATTGCCACAGTTTATAGGTTGTAAAACAAATTGCTATTCTAAAATCACTTCAGTTTAGAAAAAAGCCAACAATTAAAGTGCCATATAGTCTACATATGAAACTATAACCAGTCCATGATGTTTTATACT
The DNA here is from genome assembly GCA_007922755.1 of Pedetes capensis. Classification (NCBI taxonomy): domain Eukaryota; kingdom Metazoa; phylum Chordata; class Mammalia; order Rodentia; family Pedetidae; genus Pedetes; species Pedetes capensis. Next base: position 7,479 of record VMDO01027749.1, on the reverse strand, counting down.
TCTTTTATTTAAAATGCATCTATTTTATTTTTTTCTTAAGAAAAAATTAAAACTATTTCTCAATAAAAATTGTCAACTATCTGACTGACTTTGAATATTCATCATGGAATCCTTCTCCTATAATAAATTCTATCACAGTCATTCTTTCCATCCTTGCCCAACAATATGGTACAGGTTGTAGGAATATGGCTATATGAGACATTTTATGCTCTGGCTTATTACCTTATTAAATGTTGAAATTAATTAGTGCTAGAGAAAGAAGTGATTCTTTCCCTACATACCTTTACATTCAGGGATACTTGATTAGGGTTCCATAACACCATAGTTTGTTTTATTATATCTTATTAATTTTTGTTCTTTAGATAACTTAAACTCTGTATTTGAACTTCATTTATTTTTTATCTCTGAGGAGAGTATCATGTATGATTTCTGACTAAAAGGATGAGGAAATGAAGATGAGAGTAGGTGAGTAAACTGTTGACTTAAGCACACTCTGGAGGACATAGCCAAATTCTAACTTGAAATTCTGTTGGGACACAGAGGAGGGACACTTGACTCTCATTAGAAAGAACAAGAAGGTCCAGAGAAAGCGTCACAAAATAAGATTGGACAGAGGGACAAAGGAGAAAAGGTGTAGAGACTTAAGTGAGTTCAGGTCAAATCAAATGAATTGGCTGAATTTTAAACTTTGGAATCATGGATTGAGGGTTGTAGACCTGTCATGTCTTTATATCTAGAAAAACTAACTACAGAATTTGGAGTCACTTTCTGGAGAGGACGCTCTCACAGCTTATCTGAGAAGGGATATATAATTCAGATAGTGGATATGGATGACCAGGAGAAATGAATGCAATTGACTTATCAAAGTCTACTATAGTGCTGAAGGTGTATCTCAGTGGTAGAGCACTTTTCTTTCATTCGCTAGGCACCAATTTCTTTCCCTAGAGCTTGTGTACACACACACACACACACACACACACACACACACACACACCTGCCACAAAAATCCCACCCTACTTTAGCCAATTGCTTCAATCTCTCTTCTGATAATTTTTTCTAGAGCACTATTGAATTGTGATTAAGACTACAGGTTCTGGAGCTAGACTGCCTAAGTTTGAGTGTTAATTTCACTACATATTAGCTCTGGGGTTTTTGAGCAAGTTATTTTATCATGCAGTTCCTAAGATTCTATAGAATGGACCAACCTCATAGGGTTGTTGTAAGGGTTAACTGGGTTAATACATTGACATACTTATGAGTATCTGGAACATAACTAAGTAGTTAGTGAAGTTATTACATGTTAACTGTTGTTGTTAGGTGCTGTTGAGTCAGTGTCCTACTCATAGAGCAACAGTACATACAATAGGAGAAACACTATTGTTAGTGCTTCTCTACTATTCATAGAGTTTTCAATGGCAGATTGATTTTTGGGAGTGGGTTGCCGGGTCCATCTCCCAGGCCTACAGCACCTGGTATTCCCAGGTAGTCTCCTATCCAAATATTAACCAGGCTTGACCCTGCTTGGCTTCTGAGATCTGATGGGATCAGATGCCACAGTGGTATAGCTGCAGGCTACATGTTTATCAGGATGATATTGTTGGAATTATTAGTGGATTTCACTCTCTAAATTGCAGCTACCAACCAGGAGAAAAAGAATACATGTTGCTGAATTTCCCTTTGCCTATTTCCTCTTGTAAGGTAGGCTGCATTTTACGTATTTTGGACATGTAGTCAGGAAGAACCAATCCCTGGAGAATGACTTTATGTTTGGGACAATGGCAGGTCAAAGAAAAAAGGAAAACACTCATCTAGATGGATTGACACAGTGTCTGCAACAATGGGATTAAACATAAATAAGGTCATGTGCCTGGCACAGAACCCAGGGAGTGTTTCATTCTGCTGTATGTAGGGTCACTATGAGTCAGACCCGACTGGATGGCACCTAACAACAACAACAATTTCCCGATGCATCTGTTCTTGAGAAGAGCCTGATGTATACATTACAATGCTTTATTCTAGTAAAGGCTAAAGAATGAAGGTATGAGCATTCATACTGGAAAAAGAAATCTGTAGAAACAGGAAAACTTATTTTTTCCTTTGTTATTGTACTAATCCAAATTATCTTGCTATTTTGGAGATTGAGGATATAGCTCAGTGGTAGAACACTTGCCTAGCATGCTTGAGGCCTTGGGTTAGATCTTCAGCATTGTGTTCATGTGCATCTTCCCCCACCTAAAGTAGAAGGGACTAAGGATGTAGCTCAGAAATGGAGTGCTTGCCTAGCATGTGTGAGGCCCTGGGCTTTGTCCCTGGCATTAAAAGGAAAAGAAAATTATCTTGCTATTTTTGGGAAACTATTAAGTGTTAGTATCTCAGGAAAGGGGAAAACCTAAAGTGTGAGGTCACTCATAAGACATTCAGTTTTAGTTGAGAAAAGGTGAATCTCCTGGCTCATTGTCTGGGTTGTGTTCAATTAGGGCCTTCACCAATCTTCACATGCTGGTGGATTGCAATATATTAGAATTTCATTAATCTGGCTAACTCAGATGTGTCTTTTTAAAATCCCTTTTTCCCTTCAGAGTCCTTGGAAGTGAATAACCAGTAAACAAATTTACTGCCAGTGGCCTTGAGAAGGAGGTTAAATGTAAATTGTTATATTTTTCTCAGCCTCTGAACGTATGAGAGTGAGAGATGCAGTCTTTTTAGGATGTCTTCTGGGGGTTGGAATTTAGAGTGCTCTTTTTGTTAATTTGTTTAAAAAATCATGGTGTGGAAACTTAGAGCCATGGTTGACTTTTAATATTTCTTTCACACCATAGGGCTAATATTCTTATAGCATTTTAGTTCAGCTTTAGCCCTCTGTCTCTTGTGAAAGTATCTCAAGTCTTACAGCTGTGGCTACATTATTAAAAGAGAATGCCAAGAAAGGAAGGCACACATTGGTATAAGTCAGCCAATACTGAACTCAGTTGTCAAAGTTATATCAAGGAACTGAAATAGAATCTTTGGCTATTTCCTACCATTCTGCCACTGGAACTATGGTTGTTTCATTATTGTATTAAATCAGATTCAGTCCCTCAATATAATCATAGAGATCAAGCTATTTTAACAAATGGAAATAAGCAAGTGACTAAAATATTTATTTTGCTTATAAATGTAATTATTTTTATAAAGTGTTACCTCATTTAAAATACAGATTTGAAAACTTAATGATTTATTTTTTCTTTTGTCTATTTTCATCACCCCAGAGGCAATCATTTTTATGTTTTCTTATTGTAAAATGTGTAGTGTTTTACAAGTGTTTATTGTACTTTACCTCAGAGTATATTTTTAAAAATCTATTTTTTCCTAAGCATGATATGGGACTGAGGTTTACCTGAGTTTGTAGAGTGCCTCTCTGCACTCTGAGACCCTGGGTTTGATCCTCAGCAACACAAAAATAGGAGAAGAACCTGGCAGTCCACTCCCAAAACAATCCCAAAAGCAGCCATTGAAAACCCTATGAATAGTAGAGAAGCACTAACATAGTCCTGGGCATGGCACAGTGTCGGCAGTGTTTCATTCTATTGTACATAGGGTTGTCATGAGTCAGACTTGACAGCACCTAACAACAACAATGCATCATTTATCTATAGTCATACCAGCCTGGTGTCTAGTCTTGTCAGATCTCAGAAGCCAAGCAGGGTTGGACCTGGTTAGTCCTTGGGTGGGAGACCACCTAGGAATACTGAGTGCTGTAGGCTTGGGAGAAGGACCTGACAGCTCACTCCAGAAACAATCAGCCATTGAAAACCATATGAATAGCAGAGAAGAACTGACAATAGTACTAGGCATGGCATAGTGTCAGGTAGTGTTTCATTCTGTTGTACAAAGGATCACTATAAGTTGGACTGAATTGGCAGCACCTAACAACGTCGAGCACCATATATTTTGGAACCTTTGTGATGTTAAAGTACATATTTTTAAATACTCATGTCCTAATCCTAATTAAAATGACACCCATGTTATTTGTAAACTGAAGACTTCTGAGAAGGCTTTTCTGCCTAAGAGTTTATTTCTCAGTGATCCCAAATTATTGACTATATTTCAAAATAAAATTTGAAAGATTAATAAACTGAGTTACTGAAATACTTGTAACTCGGTCAAAGTTTTACTGTAAATCTTAGATTTTTGTCTAGAATCCTGCCTAGCACAATCATTCTTGCTGTGCCTTTGGAGATTATTATTGAGTCAGATGCAAAGCCGTAGCCCTGTGGTATCCTATCCTGTCAGATCTTGGAAGCTAAGCAGAGTCGGGCCTGGTTAGTACCTGGATGGGAGACCGCCTGGGAACACCAGATGCTGCAGGTTTGGGAGAAGGACCCGGCAACCCCCTCCCAAAAATCAATCTGCCATTGAAAACCCTATGAACAGCAGAGAAGCACTGACAATAGTGTTTCCCCTGTTGTACAGAGGGTCGCTATGAGTCGGATACCGACTCGATGGCACCTAACAACAACAACAGGCTGCAGCGGTAGCCCTGTGGCATCCGATCCCGTCAGATCTCGGAAGCTAAGTGGGGTCAGGCCTGGTTAGTACCTGGATGGGAGACCGCTTGGGAACACCAGAAGCTGTAGGCTTGGGAGAAGGACCTGGCAACCCCCTCCCAAAAATCAATCTGCCATTGAAAACCCTATGAACAGCAGAGTAGCACTGACAATAGTGTTTCCCCTGTTGGATAGAGGGTCGCTATGAGTCGGATACCGACTCGACAGCACCTAACAACAACAACAACAACAAACAATAACAACAAGCAAAGGCTAGAGTAAATGATGTCTCCTGAATTGATGAGTATAATTGACTCTAGTCTATGTTTTCTTTTTCAGTTTATTTTCCATCTTTTTTCCCTTTTCACTCCCTATTCAAAATTTTTCCACTGTCTATAGGCAAATATGTAATGGATTGAGGTCGACTTTCATTTCTGTTGGTCTTGAAAATATGTATTGTTGTATACATGAAATTTTAACAAACAGAAATATTAATTGTGCTATGAATCTCATTCTGTTTTGGATTTTTCAGCACCAGAATTTTAATATTCTATTTGTTACTGTGTATAAACCTACTCTCTTGCTTCAAACTGCTGCATAGTAATGCATTGTATGCATCTGTCACATTTTACTTATTCATACTTACTCCTTGCTGCCTTGATGAATGCCTACAGCCATACCACCCTGGTGTCTGATCCCCTCTGATCTCAGAAGCTAAGCAGAGTCAGGCCTGGTTAGTACTTGGATGGGAGACTGCGTGGGAGAACTGGGTGCTGTGGGCTTGGGAGAAGGACCTGGGAATGCACTTCTGAAACAATCAGCCATTGAAAACCCTATGAATAGCAGAGAAGCACTGACATAGTGCTGGGTATGGCACAGTGTCAGGGAGTGTTTCATTCTGTTGTACATGGGGTTGCCAAGAGTCAGATCTGACTTGATGACACCTAACAACAACAACCTGAAAGAATGCTGTGATAAACATCCTTGTACATACCCTTTTAGAGACTGTGAGAAAAATTTTCAGGATGTTTAGGAATGAAAATTTGGTGTCATATAGCATGGACACAGTTAATTTATTTAAACACTTGAAGTTTATTTTCCAGCATACCGGTACTACTCTTTATTTTAACCACATGCCCCCAATACTTGTAATTATATAGTCATGGAACTGTGTATTTTCCAAAGATGGCTGCAATCTTCCATGCCACATTTTCTTCTGGAAACTTGCCATTTGCCATCAAGAAATGAGCCCAGTTTTCCTTTTCTTGAGTGGGAAGGCTTTTGTGGTACTGACTTTGCCAAAGGAACATGGCAATAGTAGCACTATGCCACCTTGCTTGCTGGAACCCTTGCCTGGGAGTCTTGAGCTATCACACAAGAGGTCTCACTTTCCTGAGGTCACCCTGCTGTGTGGAATCCCACATTAGCCACGTGGTAAACTATAAGGATAAGAATACACAAGAGAGAGATGCCTGATCAACCCTGACTTCTCTGGTTCCAAACATTTTCTGACTCTGGGCCAGAATTTTGCAGACAAGCCCTTCCGGTATCTCTGTTCCCCTGAGACCATGAGAAATATAATATCCTTGTTGCTATTTTAAGCAGATGCATTTTGTGGTGATTTGTTATACAACAATAGTAATAGGACTTCCAGTTTTCTTATTTTGGCTAATCAGTTACATTAAAAGTTTCATAAATTAAAGTTGTCTTAAATAAAGTATTGAATTAAAGTAATTCATAAATTAAAGTTTCATAAATTAAACTGGCCTGCAGCCTTAGCCCTGTGGTATCCAATCCCATCAGATCTCAGAAGCTAAGCAGGGTGAGGCCTGGTTAGGACTTGGATGGGAGACAATCTGGGAACACCAGGTGCTGTAGGCTTGGGAGACAGACCCAGCAACCCACTCCCAAAAATCAATCTTCCATTGAAAACTCTATGAACAGTAGAGAAGCACTGACAATAGTGTTTCCCCTGTTGTATGTAGGGTCGCTATGAGTTGGATACCGACTTGATGGCACTTAACAACATTTCTCTGAATGCGAGTGAGTTTGAACATCTAAAATAGGGTGGGTTTCTTCTTGTATTAATTACCTGTTCATTTCCTTTGTCTGATTTTCATGGAATCTTTGTTATATAGGTGTTTCTTTTATATTCCATATAGTTGTCCTTGTCAATTTTATACATTAGGAAATACTTCTGTCACCTGCTTGTTGATTTTGTCATTGAACAAAATCCTTCATTTTGGTATATTAATACTCTTTTTTGTTTTACTGTGCAGATTGTGCTTTTTGGATTTTGTTTAAATCCTTTCCTATTCCAAAGTTATGAGACTTCTCTTATATTACCTTGTATTACTTTGAAGTTTTACATTTGATTTTTAGGTCTTTGATTCACTTGTAGTCCAACTTGCATAAGATGTTATATAGAAATTTAGGTTTTTTCTTCAAAAAGGGGTTTCCAATAGTTCATCTTTGTCCTTTGATTTGTACATGGTGCCATCTTTATTGTATATTAGAGACATAAGTTGATTATGACTCACTCTTCTGCTCCACTGGTCTATTGGTTCATTCTTGCACCAAGCCTATTTCTTATGATGTTAGTATGCCTTCATATTTAATTGAGCAATTACTTTTTGATCTTTTTCAGTTTACTTAGTCATTTGTAGAACATTAGACTTCTAAGTACATTTTAAGAGGTATATCTAAAATAAATCCAGCTAGAATCTTTATTGAAATTACCTGGAATTTATAGCCCAATTTGAGGAAAATCGACATTTATATTAAGACATCCCATTAAGAATATGGAATGCTTTTCATATATTCTGATTTTGTTGTATGTTTTTTGATGGAATTAAATTTTTTTCTATAGCAATCTTGCATTGTTTTCATGAAGTTATTTCCTAGAAACTATAAAATTTGGTACTCTCAATAATATCTTATGTCTGGATATATT
>VMDO01027748.1:0-24842 GCA_007922755.1 Pedetes capensis | reverse complement strand
ATACTTAATTCAATGGCATAAAATGGAATATGAATATGTGTAAGCAAATTCATTTTAAGATGTTTCAAAGAATGCAAATTACCTATCCATAACACATGTATTATTTCTTATTATTTTCTTTAGAAGTGAGTCTATTCAAAGCTTTTACTGGACATTTCCACACAAATATACACAAACATAATATTTTATATATGTGTGTATATATATGTATACATATATAGTGCTTCTATGTGATTTTGGTTATAAACTTGTTTTTTTTTTACTAATATATTCTCAACTCCTAGTATCTGGAAGAAAATAGATATTTAATATTGTTGAATAAATGAGTAGTCTGATCTAACATGGTAATAGTAATAATAAATCTCTAAATGGGATTTTTTTGTACACAAAATAAGAATGACTACAAGAGGAAGGACTGAAATTCTTTTCTCACTATCAACACAGGCTATATCATAATATGGGAATTTATAAGTATCATATATTCATTCATTTGACATCTTTACTGAGGTTCCATTTTGTATAAGACATTGAATTAAGTATTAAACCTATAATTCAGTAAGTATCAAGTAACTCATCTTTGATGTTGTCAATCTGGTACAAATAATTGGATGTTTAAGAATTTAAATTTATGACAATAAGCAATATTAAAGACTGAAAAAGCTCTAGTGTCTAGTTAAGGAAAAATAAAGGCCCTTCTGGGGTCACACTCCTTCAGTCATTTTTCATTGCACAATTATCACTAAGGTTGTAAGTAAGGGTTTATACATAGAAAGACCTTGTACAGAAAGAAAAACAAAGTGTGTCCACTCTGATAAACTTCAAGATACAAACTGAACAATCTTACATGCTTAGAAAATATTACCAAATGTTAAAACCTTAATGGACTTTCTGTTCAATACTCAATTAACTAGAATATCCCATCAACCAAAATATATTTTTACCTAGCATTCTGGTTGCTGTAATAATTTTTAAAATATAATGATATCATTGATAATATTTCTTCAGTTGTTGTTGTTGTTAGGTGCCGTCAAGTGGGTATCTGACTCATAGCGACCCTACGTACAACAGGTGAAACACTATTGTCAGTGCTTCTCTGTTGTTCATAGGGTTTTCAATGGCAGGTTGATTGGGAGGGGGTTGCCACGTCTTTCTCCCAAGCCTACAGTATCTGGTGTTCCCAGGCGGTCTCCCATCCAAGTACTAACCAGGCCCAGCCCTGCTTAGCTTTTGATGGGATCAGATGCCACAGGGCTACGGCTGCAGGCATTTCTTCAGTAGTAATGATGAATTACTTATAAAGGGAGTCAAAGAAAATCTGAATACCTATTTCTATGCCAAAGAAAAACATGTAAATTCTTTAGCATTATTGTGCAGCATATCGTTGCTGCACTATCTTTGTACTAAAAATGTCATAAGTTTGTATTTCACTAGAGAAACAACAGTGGTATTAAAAGCAGAAGGCTTTAATAAATACAAGTGACTGCTTGAATAGTAGGTACATACTACTAATCTATGATCTATGAGTCTTTATTCTCAATATATTACTCTTAGTTAGTCATCAACCTGAAAGCCAGAACTATGTCCAGAAAAACTGATAGCATCCACATATGCTTGCTACCACACATACAAATTTTGGTTTGAAAGCCCTTTTAGCATAATCTGTGTACAGATACATGTCTAAAATATGGACCTTTTTTCTATGTCTCCAGAAGAGTATCTTTTTAAAATAAGACAAAGGTAGCACCACTAAATAAGCCATTTAAATCATTATAACTACTAAAGTCCTATATTGAATAAAATTTGTTGCATAATCCATCTATTTGCATATCACTATAGTTGGTGAAAGTCTACTTGTATCTATATAGTATCTTCCAATTAATTTCTTCTCTTTATCATGAACAGAAAGGAATTTTCATATTTTTCTAACCACAGGTAGAAAGGAGATGATAGATTTAGAAAGAAAGAATAGAAAAATCATTTAAACTTCCTCACTTTGTAGACAAGTAGGGGAATTAACATTTTCAGGCATTATGCTGGTCATTTTATATGCAGTGATTCATTTAATTTCTCAACACACGTAAGATGAGAGCTATTATTTCCATTTAATGCATGAGGAAAGTAAAGTTTGGTGAGTTGCTTAAAGACACACCAAAATTCACATAGTGGACCTGGAATATAGTTCTTGATCTACTTCTCTATGAACCTTTGTTCTGCTGGCTATATTTATAAAGCAAGAGTAAGGTTTGGTCTCATAGCCAAACTGCAGGAATGATGGAATAGAATCACAGAACTTCTGAAATTTCACTGGGAAGGATTTTAAGACCAAAACCATTCTGTCTCTCTAACATGTCAAGTTTGTATCCATGGCTTGGACTCTCTCATCTTTCTGGCCTCCACTCAAAAGTCCTGTTTTTAGGATGGATTTCTCAGCCCTACATCCTCTGCTCTATCATACTGCCCCCTTCAAAGACACTGCTCTGTTTTCATAGTATATGAGAGTATCTCATTCACCAACTTGTGTTTGTTTCCTCCCATCCTACTTCATGTCTTCCCTCAGTATTTCAATAACATTATATGGGAACAAGGGTATTATTTTTCAACTGCACCTTCTATGCCTGTGATGTCGTTATTGTTGTTGTTAGGTGCTATGGAGTTGGCTCCAACTCATGGTGACCCTCATAGAGTTTTCAATGGCTGACTGTTTCGGGATTACTTCAGGAATGGATGGCCATGCCCTTTTCCCATTTTTGTGGTGCTGGGTATTGTACCAGGGTCCTCAGAGATTGTAGAGCAGCACTCTGCCAACTGAGCTAAACCCCTGCCCTACTGTTGTTGATAGGTGATGTCAAGTCAGGTTCAACTCATAGCGACTCTACGTACAACAAACGAAATACTCCCCGACACTCTGCCATGCCCGGCACTATTGATGGTGCTTCTCTGCTATTCATAAGGTTTTCGATGGCAGTTTGTTTCAAGAATGAGCTGCCAGGTCCTTCTCCCAAGCATAGAGCAGCCGGTATTCCCAGGAGGTCGCCCATCTAAGGACTAACCGGTTCAACCCTGCTTAGCTTTCAAGATCAGATGGGATTGGATACCAGGGCGGTATCTGTGAGTTGGTCAATAAATATTTGTTCAATAAATCTATTCTAGTGACTTTTTAATCAAAGATGCATACTAATTTCTTCATTTTCATATGTAGCTCATAAAAATCTCTCCAGATTATTATGCTGCACATTTAAGGCAGCTTTCACATAAAGATGTGAAAAACTTTAAACTTGTGCCATAATTTCCAGGCTTGCCTTCTCCCCACCACAGCTTGCGTTCAAGGTGATTGTATTTGAACACAAACTCCTAGCAGATCTATATTCCTGCTCACTGATCCCTAACATCATCTCTGATCATTCCAGAGTTGATGTTTGTATAAGCACTGCCTGTTAATAAGACTTTGATGTCTCCTGTCAACTTTGTCTCATATCATTACATCATCAAATATTTTACAATAGGCATTAGTAAGATGAAGCTCCCCAAACCCCTCCTCTTCTAAAGTAGTGAACACAAATTTAAAAAGGAAAGAAAAGAAAGAAAAGAAAAGAAGGACAATGTTGGTGTTTTCACTTCTTGTTGTTGCTAGGTGCTTAGTGATCCTCATAGAGTTTTCAACTCCTGATTATTTCAGGATTGTTTCAGGAGTGGGTTGCCACACCCTTCACCCCTTTTTGCTGTGCTGGGTCAAACCAAGGGCCTCAGAGAGTGCAGAGCAGCCCTCTACCTACTGAGCTAAACCCACTACTACAAATAAAATCCCCCAAAGGAAGGGGGAAATGTCAACATTTCAAAAAATTTTAGATCATTATATCCACATTGCTGATCAATAAGTATATATCACACTGGGAGTAAATGAATTTGCTATTGCTTCAAGGGATAAATTAAGTTTCAGGCCAGAATGTAGTCTAGAGAAAGCATGGTATGTCAAGCAGCTAAAGACAACATGGGTAGGCAAAATTCACTTGAACTAAACTTACAACCATGCATGCCAAAGCCCAGGTGGCATCCAGCCATCCTTTGTTTAGAAAAATAAGTTTAATGTGAATTTGAACTACTTAACTACTGGGTTTTTTGGTGATACAGTTCTCAGTGAACTGTGGGAGATGGAAAGAGCTTAGCCCATTGGGTTGCAAAATATTTGCTATTGGATTTAGTATTTGAAAGTAAACTTTGTTTTTAAAATTGCCAAATAATGATTCCACAACCAAATTAAACTGCCATATTTTCTATCCCCTCTAACATTGATTGAATCAAGGTGCAGATGAACATTCTATTTCTCTCCCTTTCAATTTATTCTGTCCATTTTTCAGGGTATATTGAAGATTCCTGTAAATCACAACAGAAACATCACAATATCTGCAGAGAAAACCATAAACCACCAAAGCATATTCTTGCTTCAGAAGCTCAGAGGGCCTATATCTTCTAAATGGATTTGTTACCTATGTATAAACCTCAGTTATACATGTTTAATTGTGATCTCATTCCCTGTAAAAGAAAATGTTTCATTGGCTCTGATTTCCTTCTGATGTTTCAATTCTACTTTATTAATATTTTTTGATCCTGCTTTGCAATCTTTGCAGAGCTAACTAGAAAAGTTCTTTGGTTATACTTTGGGGTGTGGGTGGAAAAGAAACTGATTTCCAGACCTGAAACTCCCCAATATTAAGGAAAGAGATAAAAACTTTCAAAAACATACTGTGAAGCTTGCCATTTGCTCTTGAGTTTAATGGAAAGAACTGTACATAATTTTTTAGAACAGTACTAGCAGAAAGCCATGCCAGTGGAACTAACTTTGCCAAATTTAACATAGGCTGCTACAGGTTGAGGCACTGGCACCATCTCAAAGAAATCCACATGTGCTAATACACACTTGGAAATTTTGTAATTTTTATTGTGTATTTTGGAAGAAACATCTTTTCTAATAAAAAGATACTCCACCATCTCTACATTTTTAAAAAATATTTTTATTCTAAAGAATTAAAGATTTCCCTCTTTGCATGGGGAACCAACTTATGTATCAAATGTTTGAATCGGAAGACAAGAACAGAATGATTTCATTATTGAGGCAGGACTCCAGGACAGAGAGAGATCCTTTTAACATTATTTCTCCTTATTTTAAAATATATTACAGTACTGATTACAATTTATTGAATGGGATAATAACTGTAGAGGGGATTTTGAATTGAATCAATGGAAATATTTGTAAATAAACTAAAGAATAGCATTTTTCCAAGTCTGATAAGCACTGTACAGTAAGAGCAGAAACAGTCATTTTTTTTAAGTTTTATAAATTTTCAACTCACTTTGACTTTTAAGTTGTAAAGTGACATATAACTTTATTGTTTCATTTTGTTTATCTCATTACGAGTTGTCTTAGAGGGAAAGTATTAGTATTTAATATTTAAGCTGTACCTTTAAAAATCTACAATTTGCTGTACCCAACTATTCATTACTAGTAAGAAAGATAATGGTTTCCACTTAATAAATGTCTATGTTTTAGGCATTTCATCTTGAGAATGAACTCTATCCGGTATAATTCTCATCAGTTTACAAAATAGACAACTGGATATTAAAGATACCAGGTCATTTGCTAAGGCCATGGCTGCAGCTGTGATCTGAATTTGGGTTTCTCTGATTCAAAAATTCTTTGTTTTCACTTTCAAAGGAAAAAATAAGCTGATTAATTAGTGTCTGACTGCATGTTGTTGTTAGGGGCTGTCGAGTCGGTATCCGACTCATAGCGACCCTCATAGGGTTTTCAATGGCTGACCGTTTCGGGATTGACATGGGAATGGATTGCCAGGCCCTTCTCCCATTTTTGTGGTGCTGGGAATTGAACTCAGGACCTCAGAGACCGCAGCGCAGCGCTCTACCAACTGAGCTAAATCCCAGAACATCTGACTGCATACACACAAATAAAATCACCCAACTAAAAGTTAATTCAGAGAAAAAGTTAATTTTTACCCAAAATAAAACTCAAGAAAGTATTGAAGTATTATTCAAAGTCACTATGAAATAACCATAATTTTCAAAGATAGTTTCATTAGAACCATATCAGTTTAGAGAAAAAATTTGAAGAACAAAAGGAAAAGTAGAGCTATGTATGAGGGAAGAAAGGAAAGCTAAATAAGTGGATAAATTAGGCCTAATGATATCTATTTTTTAGAGAAACAGGAGGGTCACCCTGCTTATTCCTGAGGTTTTCTTTGAATAGTGGACCCCTGAAATTTTGGGTGGGTACACAGAGTACATACTCCTGGAAGAACTCCTCAGCTGAGGAAACTAGTTAACAACTTTCAGAGAGAAGAGACAGTGACCTAATCAGGTGAGCTTAGGTAGAGTTTGCAGTGTGTGCTTTATGTTAGGGAACTTTCCATTACTGTAACAAATACCTGAGACAATCAACTTATAAAGAGAAAAGATGTACTTTGGCTTACAGCTTTAGAGATTTCAGTCTATGGCCAGTTAGGCCCTTTGCTGCTTATGGGCCCGTGGTAAGGCAACATATCATAACAGGGACCATGTAGCAGAGCAAAGCTGTTTACTTCACAGCCAAAATGCAAGGATGAGACTGTGGGCCCACAGTTCCCTCCAGGAGTGCACCCCTCCTGGACAGAAGACCTCCCACTTTAAAGGACCTCCCAAAAGCACCATGGGCTGGGGAACAAACTTACACACATGGGCTTTTGGGTGATATTCCAGATCCAAACTGTGGCATGTAAAGAAGAGGGGTCTGTCTCTCAAGCCTTTTGGAGATCTGTTCTATAATCTAAGACAGCAGAACTAAAACTATACCACTTCGTGTACGTGATTGAAATTGTTCCCTAAGGATGTTCCACTGAGTCAAGTATAACTGTCAGCCCACAGGAACTAAATGGATGGAGATTTCATGTATTCAAACTAGAGAACTGATTTCGTAGCATAGAATTAGATATCCCTCAGGAAGTTGATGATCACAATGGCACAAGGAAGAGATATCAACTGCAGGCCCCAACCTGAGAACAGAATAAAGACAGATGGTTATGTTTGGTCTCAAAGCTGACAGAAGGATTGCTACTATTTGGAAGGGGATATTTTGGACAAACTTGAATTCTTTTGATAAAAATGAGTGTCCCAAAGGAAATAAAAGATGGATGACCTGAGACTCTTAGCACTTTCTTGCATCTCAGTGAATTGGAAACAAAACATTAGATGCATGGTTGCAGGGAGAGGTGGGTCAGGTGAAAAGGCAAGGGAGGGCAGGAATAAACAGCAAGCAGTTAGAAACTACATTAAATCCAAAAACATTGATCTTTGGATTTATAAAAGAAACAACAGACACTAATATAGACCACTAAGCAAAATGGTAGGGAAGGAGGAGAATCTTCCACATTGGGGCTACAAGCAAGCAAACAAACAATAAAAATAACAGAAAAGTTTCAGGAAGATTCACATGAACACCAACTGACACTCTGTAAAAATGAAGTTTCAGGTATCTCAAGATCTGTCCTGAAGTACAATGCTGTGAGTGGTAGAATAATATACATACATCTACAAGGAAGGTCAATTAATAGGACTATTATTCAAATTTATGCACCCATGACTAAGGCCACAAATGAAGATAGGGAAGATTTTTACCTGCTTCAGCAATCTGAAATAGATTGAACATGCAATCAGGATGTACTGATAATTATTGGTGATTGGAATGCAAAAGTTCGAAACAAAGAAGAAAGCTCAGTAGCTGGAAAATATGGTGTTGGTGACAGAAATGATGCTGCAGACCAAATGATAGAATTTTGTCAGATCAATGACCTTTTCATTGCAAATACATTTTTTTCACCAACTTAAATGGCAAGTATACACATGGAAGTCACCAGAGGGAAAATACAGGAACCATATTTTCTACATTGGTGGAAAGAGATGCAGGAAAAGCAGAATTTCAAAAGTCAGAACAAGACCAGGTACTGATTATGGATCCAACCATCAAATGCTCATATGCAGTTTCAAACTGAAACTGAAGAAAATTACAAGTGTATGAGAGCCAAGGTATGACCTTGAGTATATTGCACCTGAATCAAAGACCACCTCAAGAATAGGTTTGATGTGTTAGACACTTATGATTGAAGACCTGATAAGTTATTGCATGACATCAAAGACATTATTCATGTGGAAACAAAAGGTTATTTAGAAGGCAGGAAAAAAGAAAAAGACAAGATTACATGTCAAAAGACACTCTGAAACTTGCCCTTCAACACTGAGCAGCTAAAGTAAAAGGAAGACATGATAAAATTAAAGAACTAAACAGAAGGTCTCAAAGGGAAGCTAGAGAAGGTAAAGCAAAATGCATAATGATATGTGCAAAGAGCTGGAGATAGAAAACCAAAAAGGAAGAACATGTTCTGTTTTTCTCAAGCTTAAGGAATTGAGAAAAAAATTCAAACCTTGGAGTGGCAATAGTGAAGGATCCTATAGGGAATTTTTGTGTGTGTGTGTGTGTGTGTGTGTGGTACTGGGACTTGAACCCAGGGCCTCATGCTTGCATGCTTTGCAAACCCTGGACCATTGAGCTGCACCCCCAGTTAATTTTTTTTTTCATACTTTTTGAGACAAGGTCTCAGTTAGGCAAACTGCCTGTAGTCTCAAACTTGCAATTCTATAGGGAAAATATTAAACAATGCAGAAAACATCAAAAGAAGATGGAAGAAATATACAGTCATCATACCAAAAAGAACTGGTGGATGACCAACAATTTCAAGAGGTTACATGTGATCAGGCATCAATAATACTGAAGGAAGAAGTGGAAGTTTTCTTGAAAGAATTGAAGAAACACAAGGCTCCAGGAACTGATGGGATATCAATTGAGATATTTCAACAAATAGATGCAGCACTGGGGGTGCTCATTTGTTTATGCCAAAAGATTTGGAAAACAGCTACGTAGCTGACTTGGAGAGATCCATATCTGTGCCTGTTCCCCTAAAGGGGATCCAACTGAATGTGGAAATTATTAAACAATATTCTTAATATATCATGCAAGTAGAATTTTGCTAAAGATCATTCAAAAGCAACTGCAGCAGTATATTAACAGGGAACTTCAGGAAAATCAGGCCAGATTCAGAAGAGGGCATCGAACCAGGGACATGATTGCTGATGTCAGCCCAATGCAGAGAAATACCAAAAGATGTCTACCTACATTTTATTGACTATGCAAAGGCATTTGACTATGTGGATAACAACAAATTATGTATAACATTGCAAATAATGGGAATACCAGAGCACTTAATTATACCCATGAGGAATCTGCACATGGACCAGGAGATAGTTGTTCAAACAGAACTAGGAAATAATGCCTGGTTTAAAGTCAAGAAGGGTGTGCATCAAGATGGAATCCTTTCACTGTACCTCTTCAATTTCTATGCTGTGCAAATAATGCAGAAGCTAGACTTTAGGAATATGAATGTAGCATCTTAATTGGAGAAAGACTCATTAATAACCTGCTTTATGCAGATGACATAACTTTGTGAAACTGAAGATTTGAAGAAGAATGAAATTATATTATTTGTAGCAAACTGGATGGAAGTGGAAATCATAATTTTAAGCACAATAACCCAGAGTCAAAGGGAAATACCACAAGTTCTCACTTAAATGTGGGAACTACATCCACCTTAAAGAAAAAAAGTATATGATTGAATATATATTTATATATACACACATATAAGCCTGCAGCTGTAGCCCTATGGCATCCGATCCCGTCAGATCTTGGAAGCTAAGCAAGGACGGGCCTGATTAGTACTTGGATGGAAGACTGCCTGGGAACACCAGATACTGCAGGCTTGGGAGAAAGACCTGATAATCCACTCCCAAAAATCAATCTGTCATTGTAAACTCTATGAATAGCAGAGAAGCACTGACAATAGTGTTTCACCTTTTGTATGTAGGGTCACTATGAGTCGGACACCGACTTGATGGCACCTAACAACAACAACAACTATATATATATATATATGTATATATATATATACATATATGTGTATATATATATATACATACATATGTATATATATATATACATATATATATATATGTGTATATATATATGTATATATATATATATACATATATATATATATGTATGTATGTATATTTGAATATATCTAAGATTAGAAAATACAAAGGGTCCTATCAGGAAGGAGGAGAGGAATAGTGGGAGAGGGAGGCTGCATATGGAGATAAAGAGGAAAATAACTAGTGCAAAATATAGGTTTCAATTCTATGAAAATTCCATAATGAATCTCAACATACTGTATGAATTTTTTAAAAAATCATATTATACCTCATAAATATGTACAATTATCTGTACATATTAATTTTTTCATGAAATGCTTTATAGATGGAAGCATCAACAGTTGTGATTTGATAATTGTACAATATATTTATAAGAGAATTATCACTCTGTACTCCATTAATACATGCAATCAAAATAACAAAAAAGAAATTTTGAAAAAGAGTGTTCTGTTTATTCTTCATGTATTTGTAAAGTTTCTGTAGTTTCTCTTGCTGTTGGTTTCTAGTTTTTTTCCATATGGTCTGATAAGACATAAGAAAAGTATTTCAATTATTCTATATTTGTTGATACTTGATTTGTGGCCTAAAATATAATCTATTTTAGAAAAACTTCCATAGGCTGTTGAGAAAAATGTGTATTTTCTGGCTTTTGGATAGAATATTCTGTAGATGTCTGTTAACTCCATTTGATCTATTGTGCTGTTTAACTCTGAAGTTTCATTTTTGATTTTTTTTGTCTAGATGCTCTATTGATGAGAGTGGGGTATTCAAGTCACCCCCTATAATTGTATATGGACTTGTCTGTGCCTTTATGTCCAGTAGTTTTTGCTTTATGAAACTGAGTACATGGATGTTTGATGAGTATATTTAAATTTCCTATATTTTCTTGATGGGTTGTTTTCTTTATTAATACAGTGCCCTTCATTATGTTTTCTGACTAATCTTCATTTGAAGTCTACTTTGTCTGACATGAGAATGGCTACTCCTCTTTTTTATTTATGTATTCATTTATTTTTAGTCTCTACTTGCCTGGGGTATTGATTTCCATTTTTTCACTTTCAGTCTGTGAATATCTTGCCAGTGAGATGTGTATCTTGAAGATAAAAAATTATTGGATATTGTTTTTAATCCAGTCAGGTGGTCTATATCTTCTAATTGGAGAATTAAGACCATTTATATTCACAATTATTATTTAGAGGGCTTTGCTGATCTTTGTAATTTTGTTGAGTGCCTTCCTAGTTGGTTTGTATATTATTTGTTTTTCCTCTATCTCCCTTATTTATATTTTGGGCTTGCTGCTTTTTTGAGTTAGACATGACTGATTCATTTCTAGTTCTCTTTTTTTACCTGTTACTTTCATGAGTTTTATTCTTTCCTGAACTCTCATAGTTGAGAGTGTCTCTGTTCCTCCTGTGTCTGTAGGATATCCTTAAATATTTTTTGCAATGCAGGTTTTGTGGTCATGAATTGCTTTAGTGTGTGCTTGTCGTGAAAAGTCTTTATTTCTCCATCAATTCTTAAAGAACTTCTTTGGATATAATAATCTTCATGGGTAGTTGTTTCAGGGATTGAAATACATCTTTCCATGCTTTACTGGATTTTAGGGTTTGTGCTAATAGGTCTGATGTTACTCTGATGGATTTGCCTTTGTAAGTGAGTTGCTGTTTTTTCTCTTGCAACTTTTAATATTGTTTCTTTGTTTTGTAGTTATGGCATTTTAACTATAACATGTCATGAGGAGATTGTTTTCTGGTCATGTCTATTTGGGATTCTAAATGCCTCTTGTGGTTGGATGTCCTTTTCTTTCTCCAGATTTGGGAAATTTTCTGCTATAATTTCATTGTCTACCTTGCCTGAGCTTCCTACTGTCTGAATCATCAGTGCTTTAGCATTCCACTTTCCCCCTCTTTGAAGCTGCCTGTTACAGCTGTGTCCCACTCTGGGGTTATTGTAGATTGCCTCCAGCATCCCTGACCCAGGATTATTCCTTACTTACAGGCCCCTGAAGTAGCTTAGTCACATACAATAAGTTTTTCTCAAGATTGAGCCCAGTCACAGCCTTTAGAGATATGGAGCTTTGCAAAATTAATTTCTTCTCCAGTGCTGACCACCAAGTTAGGAAGAGCCCCTGTCTTGTCAAGTCCCCAGAGTGGTCCAGGGGCTTCAAGGACTGTGGGTTTGTCCTGTGGAACTACCAGCCTGCTCACCAGGGCCAACTGGCTTACTTTTTGGATGAAGCTTCTGGTTCTCCTTCCCTGTTGGGGAGATGCAGCTGGTTCTTGTTGCACTGCTCCTCCACTGAAACCCATTTTGTACAAATAATATATGCTAATAAAAAAAAGAGTGTCCCATCTGAGACTATTAAGATTTGTGACTGGATCATTGTGCAAGAGTCTTAAATACTGTAGATACTAATTTGTGTTCCAAGGAATATAGTAATACATTCTTTATCTCTCATCAGCCAAGTAGCTTTCAAAAATGATATAATGGTAAAAACTCAGAAGCAGGAAGCATAGTCTAAGAGTGAAAATTTTCAAAGTTCTTTGACCTGCCTGCCAAGGATTGTATGATGTCCTCTACCCTATAACTTTGTGCTCAATTCAACTCTGCTCCTTCAGGTACCATCTAAATAATCCAGGAGCAAGTTCAGATTTATAGTCTCATCACCATATTCTCTCATCTCAACTATACCAAAGCTTACTTTTGAAATATCCCAGTGTAACCTATGCAAAATGTTGTTGTTGTTGTTAGGTGCCATCAAGTCGGTATCCGACTCATAGCAACCCTCTGTACAACAGGGGAAACACTATTGTCAGTGCTTCTCTGCTGTTCATAGGGTTTTCAATGGCAGATTGATTTTTGGGAGGGGCTTGCCAGGTCCTTCTCCCAAGCCTACAGCTTCTGGTGTTCCCAGGCGGTCTCCCATCCAGGTACTAACCAGGCCCAACCCTGCTTAGGTTCCGAAATCTGACGGGATCAGATGCCCCAGGGCTACTGCTGCAGGCAATGTACAATGTAAGATTTATTTATTAATGTAGTACTCAGATACAATTTTTCTTTCTCACGATGTAGCCCACGCTCATCTGGAGCTCATTACAGAGCCCATGTTGGCCTCAAATTCACAATTTTCAATCCTCCTGCCTTTGGCTCCTGAGTATTGGGGTTATAGGCATACATCACCATGCCTAGCTTGGATCACCTCAATTTGTGGCATTATAATATCAGCATCCATTGACACTTTGGCAAATAACAAATCATCATCCTTCCCTAACAGCCTAAACAAGCACGTTTCTATGACATTGAAAAGCAAGAGCTTTTCATTTTCCATCAGTACAAAGTACCTTCCATTCACTGAGTAATGTGGATTGAAAGCCAGCAATCTAAACATATTCCTAAATCTGAGTCTGTTTCAGTGTGAGATCTTGCAAAAGACTTCAAAAGTCCCATAGTGCTTGACCTACAACACCAGTTTACTTCAAAAAATGCAGTTTACTTCAAAAAATGGGGGAATCACACACAAAACCCACTTTTATAGCATTTATATACAGTGTCACCAGAAAATAAGCTGAAAGACCAATGTTATTCCCTCATCCAGCTACCCTGCTTCTTTAACATATCTTGTGAAAAGAAAGATGATTGTATAAACAAATATGGCTAAAAAAGGCCAAGTTGTAACCTGCAGTCACTTTATATGCTGTTCATGCAGATGAACACACTGCTTCCAGACAGGAGGTCAAGACAGAATCTTCACTGATTTTTTTCTGCCTGTAAACCTGGTATCATAAAAGGTCTTAAATTTCAGCCAGTCATCTGACAGCTTATAGCTACTTTTGTTTGCTTTTGTTTGAGCTGGCACTTGGAATTATGTTGCTTCTGGGCCCAGTTTCAGTTTTCTTACTTTGGTTTTAAGCTTTCTTACAATGAATGAATCATTGAGCTAGATATTATCTAAGTAACAAAATTGCAGAACCAGCTTCCAACACCATGTCACAAATTACTATATTAACTATTTTTCTAACCAATCAGAGAAAAACATATTTGTGCAGTTGATACCACTTTTCCACAAATGAAACTGGCAATTTTTAAAAATAGCAATAACAAGAGTTGGCCATGATAAGGTCAGAAAGAAATATTAATATGTACAACTTTTCAGATTGAGATTGGGCAAAAATATTACACCACTTTGATACTCCCATAACTAGGAATTCATCCTAATGAAACAATCAGTGATGGAGATAGTAATACAGAATAAAAGAGAATCTTTACAGGGCCGTGTATCATAAGAAAACATCAGGGAACACCGCAATAATAGGAATTACATCAGGAAGTTATTATCCTCACATGTATTATACTACTATTCAGCTGTTCAAGTTTATGACTAAAGATAGCAATATTATTGTTTAAAACATTAATGTTATTTCCTACATAGCAAAATGAAGTTTGCTTGCCATCAAGTTTATTAACAGGACATTCTATTTTTTTTTTTTTTAATTAAAGCTCCAATTGGATGCAAAGTGCTGAGCAGTCGTATAGTTTAGGTCAACTTCAAAAAGAAACAAAGACTAATGAAGTATTGTTATGAAAATATGTTGAAACTAGTCAGATGTTCCTCTCTGTGGTCTAAGTGGCTTTTAATAGCGGATTGTCTGCTATCAGGGATCCAGCCACCAATTTTGACCAGGTCTCTGTTTTGATCCCTACTGGAATTCACAATACTAAAAGAATGCAATAGAGTGTACTCTCGCTAAACTGGGCTGTAATCCCAGTAGATGGCTTCCATTAGAAGTTGGCAACATATCTGGCTCACAAAAATGTCAAACCAGTTTTTCACATCAAGCTCCCAAATTATATCAAATGCAATTATTCATTATAAGGAATTGTTTCCAAAATTAGTAGCTAGTACTCACTGAACTAGTTTCACACTCTATTTTTCATTTAAAAAGTCCTAGTTGGTAGAGTTCTTGCTCTGTGCTCTTGGAGGCCCTGGGTTCAATCCTCAGTACTACAAAAATAGGAATAAACGTGGCAGTGCACTCCAGAAACAGTGCCTAAACAGCCTGCCATGGAAAACCCTATGAATAGCAGAGAAGTACCGACATAGTGCCAGGCATGGCACAGTGTTGAAGAGTGTTTCATCTGTTGTACACAGGGTCATTGAGTCAGACTCAACTGGATGGCACTTAACAACAACAATAGATTTTATTTAAATCCAAGTTGGCATGATACAGAGAAATCTCAGTATTATAATTGATTTAATTATGCTTTGTGAAACATATATACTCAAAGTGTATAATAAACAAAGACATTTGGAAAACTCACGTAAAAGAATCCAAGTGGCCCAGATATATATGGTATTCTTATTCCCAAGAGATACTTGACTTGAGAAGTCACGACATGAGTGGCAGCCCCAGTTGTCATCGCACTAATCACAGGCTCCGTAACCAGGAAGGTGGCACTGCCCAGTTGCAGCACAAACATGGCCAGCTAGGAGGACAAAAGAAGAGTAGGATGATATAGTCAGGTGAAAGATCTTGATGTTCCTAGAGAGACTAGCATGTGATGCGCTTTTATTTTAATTTTCTAGAGATATAGAGAACTGATGTTAACAGGTTTCTTGAATTTTATATATTGAAGGTCTGAGTTTTCTTGAGAACATTACTAAGTTTCAGACTTCCCAAATTATTGGGTCTGGTGTACCTTCTTCAATTAAAATTAACCCAATACTTTTTCTCTGAATGTTGGCTTTTTTTTATCTTTTCCTTATTCTACGTGTTTAAACAAAAGAGAATTATACGCAAATCAGGTAGTATTTGGTTCTCTGCAGAAGAAAAGTAAAATTTATATTACCATATCTGTAATTTTAAAAAAGATCAGAATAATACAATCCACTAGTTGATGCCCAGTAGACTTAAAACCTCAAAAGCACTAAGGAAAGAAAGTGATTATTTTGAATTTTCCCCAAATTCTGAAAAATGGGAACATACTGTTTGACCATGTACTCTGCCAAGCAGTTCTAAAGGACTAAGACAATATATGGACTCATTTACATGTGAAAAAGAATGAAAGAGATAGGGAAAGGGGAGTGTATCTTTAAAAGCCTAGTAATCAGTACTTTAAAAAAAATGAAATAATGTCATTTGCAGCGAAATGGATGGAATTGGGGAACATCATCTTAAGCAAATGAATACAAGCCCCAAAAGAGAAATACCATATGTTTTCACTCATATGTGGGTATTGAATCATACTTAAAGGAAGGAAAAAATCCTATACATAAATTGAAATATAAAAAGGCACAATTAGCATAGAAGGGACAATTTAAGGAGTGGAAGGAAGGAGGAAGTGATCACGCAGAGGGAAATGAAGATTGGAGAAGATGGGATGGGGAGGAGGGTCAATGAGAAATGATGAAAGGGGACAGGTCAATCTCAATGCAAATAGCACAACTTCATGAGGATGTTGGAAAAATAGGGGAAGATAACAAAAATAAGTATCAGAATTTAACTACAAACTAGCTATAAGGTTTTATAAACTTTGTGGGTCAATGAAAGTGTTACTAGAAGTGATGTAAAGGATGCATAATGGAAAAATCCATTGCTGTATTACTTTGTACCCTATCATTATTTACTAATAAAGGGGAAATAAATAAGTTTTTAAAAGTAAAAAAATTTAAAAAATAATTCCCTTTAAACATTTTCTAACTACTCCTAACACTACTCATCTTCCTTAACTACTTCATGACTAGTCAAAACCATCAGCTCCAAGTAGAAGCTGTGTTTTGAGCTCTGCTTGGCAAAGGTAACAGGAAGAATCAAAAGTCTCTAACTCCTACTGCTTCAATGATCAGAGTTCTCCCTCTGCCAGAGAAAGAGCCTTCACAAGATGATCTTTCACTTACAACTGTGTAAACTCAGTCATAGATACTGCAAAAAGTAAAATTTACTATTTGGAAAGTAACATTAAGTTACATTTGTGAGTATCCACACTTAAAAAGGGAAACCAAGAAGATCATCTGCTAATTATAATATTTAGGTCAAGTCTTAAAATTCTTATTAGAAAATGAGATTAACTATAAAAAATCAGAGGGCAAAATAACAATAAGATTTCCTTCTTTAATGAGGCTACAATGATGAAAATGAAAAGTGTAAAATGCTATCTGATACCACTAGAGCATAAGTTGCAGAATATATTATTTATATATTGTGATCATATTGACATGTATACTTACTCAAAAGCAATAATCCTCTCAACTTATATTAAAATGGAGCTTCCTGAGATGAATCCAAAAGCCTAGGTTCTGATCCTGGTTCCACCACATCCTAGATTTGTGAATTCAGGAAACCTACTGAAATTCTCTCAGCCTCCTCATCATCTATAAATTATTAGAGCAATGTTTGCCCCACTTATCTTCTAGAGTTGTTGTACAGTGAATGTGAAACAATACACAAAAGGGTTTGAAACCTGTAAAATGTGCAACATGTAGTATCATACATATTTACCCAGAAAAAACAAAATAAAACAAAACAGCCCTCAATTTTGAAAATGTAGAGAGGCTCACACCACATTTTCCAACTCTGGAAAACTTAGAAAGTATCAGTCCAGAAAGAAATGAATTTTAATTGTTTGCAGCTTAGCAGCTACCTTTTATCAATACATAATAACAAATAGAATATTGGTAGTTAATGTAGAAATCAGGGACCATTTCTGCCAGCATAGGAAACCCAGAGGGCAGATTTTGTTATTAACATTTTTTCAGAAACTATGTGTTAATTTGTCAAAGTAGAAACAGCATTCTAAGGAAAATGCACATGCAACTCAACTTATGGGTATGAATAGAACAGAGTGATCTTTTCGGTAAATCTTGATTTGTAGTCTGTTGGTTTTATTCTGAAAACACAATCCATTAGAAAAACGTTGAACCAATTAGTCCCAAGTATCTCTCCACAAATAAGATCATTTCAATTTATGATATTCACTCTTATATGCCGTGAGGGTGAAATTACCACATTAGTAGGGCACAAAGAATACTAGAGAGTTGAGTTTTCATTTCAGCCAAGTGCAGCATACAAGTAGTTTATATCCTTGAAACTGTGAGAGCTATTTGCACATACAAAATTTTATGCACACATGGAATGCTGGGAAGTTCTTATCTGTATGTCAAGTAATCTTATCATCATTATTTTGAGAAGCAACTCTTTGGGGGCCTTTTATATACCATTCATTTTGTAAATTATAGTGCCTATTCAGATGGGTTAATGATGTGACATGCTTAAGAAACAAAGTGCTCACCAACTACTTCTAGCTAAACCCTTATTTTCTAGTAGCTGCTTCTTTGTCATTTCCACAACCTAAAAGTTGTAGATGGAAGGCTCAAGAAACAAATAAGTTGTAAAATAGTTCAACCATTTCAGATGTTGAAAAAATGGGAACCTAACTTGCAACAGAAGTCATAATAAATTATCCTCTTTTAAAACATTAAAAACTCAAAATGTTTTTGTAATAATCTACCTGTCTACTGTTTTATGCTTTAAGAAAATCCTCCAAGCAAGGAATTAATATTTAAGATGGAGAGTTCTTGATGGAAAAGTCAAGAACTCTAAGACCTCATTTCTAGGTGGTGCACAGTGGTACACACCTATAATCCCAGCACTTGGGAGGTGGAGGGAGGCAGGAGGATTATGAGGCCAGCCTGAGCTACATAGCAAAGCCCTGTCAAAAATAGCAACAACAGCAACAACAACAAAAACAACAAGTAAAACTCATTTTGACACACACTATTGACTGGGCATTGCAAACATGTAGGACTTAACCCAAAGGAAATTACTTTTTTCCTGGATCACAACCTTCTCTATATCCCAAAATTATGGCAGATATTTTGAGAAGGAGGAGCAGTGAAAGTATCTATAGGATGAGAGAGGAAGAGGAGATATTTAAGAACTTCCTCTCCATCCACCATCCAAATTTCAACAGTTTATTCATATTGAAATTAGGGATCTGGCACACACAGACTGATGTACCTAGCTTGGAGGTAGCAAATACTCAAGTGACACAAGCTTTGCAAAAGGGGCTCAGAGATTGAACCACATTTACCTTCAAACTTAAGTATATGACACAGGGATACAATAGAATATTTTGCTTGGAGGCACAATATTTAAATTTTATAATAATATCAAAGAGTTTTTAAAGATGATGACCTAATAACCATATTAACTTCTTTTATTAATAGTATAGATGATAATGACTTGTATTGTAACTAGCTGACTCCTCAAGCCTGGTCATGCAACATTTTATGAGAAAATAAATATCATTCAAGTGATGCTAGAAAAGCTAAATCCACAAGCAAAAGAAAGAAGTTGGATGTTTATATTAAACCCCAAATTATAAAACTCTTTAAAAAAAAACCATAGGATGAAAGCTTTATGGCATTAGATTTGGAAATGATTTCTACATTATGATACCAAAAGCATAGGCAACAAAGGAAAAAATATGCAGCTAGAGTTCATGAAAAAATTTTTAAAATTGTTCATCAAAAGATATTCTTAACAATAGAAAGGCAACTCACAGAATCAGTGAAAATAAATGCAAATTCTATATCTGATAAGGATTAATATCCAAGATAGAGGTATTCAGAAACTAACAGGTAAAGGGCTTGAATAGACATTTCTCTGAAAAAGTTACACAAATGGTCAATAAGCACATACAAAGAAGTTCAACAACGTTAATTAGTAGGGAAATGCAAACCAGAGCTACAATAAGATATCACACCCATTAGGAAGACCACCATCAGAAACCCACAGAAAACAACTAGTTTTGCTGAGGATTTAGAGAAATCAGAATCTTTTTGCAATGTTGGTAGAAGGTAAAATGCAAGAGTAACTATGGATAACAGTGGTGATTCCTCAAAAAGTTAAAAATGGAATTACCACATGATCTTTGTTGTTGTTGTTAGGTGCCGTTGAGTC
The DNA here is from genome assembly GCA_007922755.1 of Pedetes capensis. NCBI lineage: Eukaryota > Metazoa > Chordata > Mammalia > Rodentia > Pedetidae > Pedetes > Pedetes capensis. Next base: position 4,797 of record VMDO01027748.1, on the reverse strand, counting down.
GGTATCCGACTCATAGCGACCCTCTGTTCAACAGGGGAAACACTATTGTCAGTGCTTCTCTGCTGTTCATAGGGTTTTCAATGGCAGATTGATTTTTGGGAGGGGGTTGCCAGGTCCTTCTCCCAAGCCTACAGCTTCTGGTGTTCCCAGGTGGTCTCCCATCTAAGGACTAACCAGGCCCAACCCCGCTTAGCTTCCGAGATCTGGCAGGATCGGATGCCACAGGGCTACAGCTGCAGGCACCACATGATCTAGCAATTTTGTTTCTAGGTAAGAAACACAAAAGAGTTGAAAGAAGGATCTTAACGAGATATTTATACAGTTATGCTCACAGTAGCATTATTTATACTAGCTAAAAGGTGGAAGCAACCCAAGTGTCCATCAATGAATGAAAAAAGAAGTAAAATGTGATATAGACATACTATGGAATCTTATGCAAACTTAGAACAGAAGGAAATTCTTACATATGCTAAAACATGGATGAACCTTGGGGACATTATGTTAGATGAAATGAGTCAGAGACATAAACACAAACACCATACGATTCAATTTATAGGTGAAACTTAGAGTTATGAAAATTAGAGAGACATAAAGTAGAATAGTGGTTATCAGGGGCTAAAAGTGTAAGAAGTGAGATAATGGAGAGTTACTGTCTTATGGGTATAATTTCATTTCTATGAGATGAGAAGAGTTATATGGATAGATGGTGATGATCGCTGAATGATAATATATTTAATACTATTGAACTGTACATGTAGGTGATAAATTTCATATTATATGTATAAAAATCATATACTATATAATATAATTACATGTCATGTTATGTTATATTATATTATCTAATGGGGGAAGGATGTGGCAATCTACCCCTGAAGCAATCTTAAAACAGTCATTGAAAACCCTATGAGGGCCGCTATGAGTTGGATCTGACTTGATGGCACCTAACAACAACAAACAACATAGTATTTAGGTGGTTGGGACATCCCAATATGGAATGAAGAATGTGACAAAGAATCTGGTAACTGTTGAGTTGTTTACTATCTCTATAGTCCTATAGGGTCTGCTTTTTCCAGACTCTCATTTAACATAAAATATCGACTTTTCAGACTGGCTAAATATATGAAACAACTTCACTGAAGGAGGTGACAAAATATGTGATGACATAATAACTTTGGAAATTAGTGGAATATGTTAAGACTAAAGGCAAAAAAGAAACACTAGTTTAGTTGATAAAATTGTCTCCCATGGGAGGAGGGTAACAATTCTGAAACCACCATACATACATACTCCCGAGGCAATCCTGAAACAATCAGCCATTGAAAACTCTATGAGAGTTGCTATGAGTCGGACATGACTTGTCAGCACCTAACAACAACAACATACATATCCAGTATGGAACTGGAAAACTAAGTAAATGAATGATAGGGGGAGTCTGATTCTTTCTTTTGAAATGGGAGGTTATATATAAGATGATGATAAGACTAGAATGATTACTGTGGTAATGGATCAGAGTTGGAGGCATCAGTATGAATTCATGTCTAGCTTAATATAGATAGATATGTATAGAAATATACACAGATTATATTTACATATGTAAGTATGTACATACCTTTCCTTGTTCTGTCAGATGAAAGTTTCCAGAAGCAAAAACACCCTAGTAGCAATGAGCACACTTAGCATTTAGATCCTTGTTTCTATTACCTTTCACTAATACAAGAAACCAGAGTGTCCTAGAGGAATGACTGATTCTAGGACTGCGGCAGAACATATACACTATGAACCTGGATCATCTTATATTGCAAAAAAGAAAAGACAAGGAAGAAAGAAAGGAAGAAAGGAAGAGAGAGAGAGAGAGGGAGAGAGAGAGAGAGAGAGAAGGAAAGAAAGAAAGGGAAAGAGAGAAGGAAAGAGAAGGGAGGAAAAAAGGAAGGAAGGAAGGAAGGTAGGAAGGAAGGAGGGAGGGAAAGAAAGTCAGTCAGTCAAGGAGAGACACTGTAACCAATGGAAGAATCTAAATGCCAAAAGCTGGAACAAAATACAGTGTTGGAATTTAAGAGAAACATCCTTGAGTCCATTCCATACTGATATAAATGACTATACAGAAGAGAATAGGTAAATCTCCTTTGCAGAATTCCAATATTTTATGCAGATACTCCCCACTCCTTAGACCCCCATTTAATATAATTTCCACTGTTTAAGTGTTAGGCTGTGCAGATTGACTTACTTCCAAAGAATGTATTGTGGGAAGGTGAGTAATTGGAACACTTTTACTTGAAGAAACTTGACAAACACTATCTCAGGCAGGTGATCAAGCTTATATTGACAATGATAAGTTTTGATAGTCTATTATGTGATAAGAATGTCACTTCCCTTCTTTGATATTCCTCCTAAAACTTGATGGCCTTGATCTAGTCATGGTAAAAACATCAGATAGATCCTAATGGAGGGACATCCTACAGCATACTTGACAACACTCAAAACTGATCAAGATCATCAAAAACAAGAAAAGTCTCTTAAAATTTCACTCAAGAGAAAACTAAGGGAAGACAAAGAAACTAAATGTAATATAGTATCTTAGATGAGATCTTGGAAAAGAAAAAAATGCTAGGTTAAAATTAAGGAAATCTGAATATAACATGGACTTTAATTAACCATGTATCAAACTGGTTCATTAATTGTGACAAGTACACCATATTTATGTTAAAATAATAGTTATTTTTAGAAAAAGAAGAAAACCTTCTCCATCTTGCTCATAGAATCTTCAGGATAATCTACATTTCTCACCAAACCTGTGTGTTGTGAATGAAAGTTCCTGAGTTCTGACAAGTGTGCATGGAGGAAAAGAAGAACTCTAAGAAAAGCACCACACAGCTGAGTGTCAAAGGACATGTACAAATAACCTCACAAGACAACAATATTAACCACACACATGCAAGAGAGCAACAGAAGATGTTCCACTGGATTTCGGGGGGAGAAGGGGATAGATACTACATGACAGGGTTGAAATTGTCTCTTAACACATAGGAGGAATTTAAGCAAGAGAAATTATTACAAAACATTCCTGAAAGAGGGAAGAGGATGAATGTAGAGCAGCTCAGCATGAGTCATGCTTAGAGGACAAAGAGTTGCTAGTTGAGAAGGAGCAAAACTAGCCAAAAGGGAGTAATAGAAAATAAAGCAAATTTTGAAGTCAGAACATGGAGGACTGTAAAAACAGTAAAATGGGAGTTTTGCAGAAGTTAGTGACATCACTCTTCCATACATTTATTAAACACCTACTCTTGCCAAGAAGTATGCAGCACACTGGCTCACACATCAGAGTTGTGCTTTGGTAGAATTGTTCTAATGACAGAATGTAGAACAAATGGCCCTTCAAAAAGTTAGCATGAGAAGACTAACTATAGCAAAAAGGACAAATGCATCTAAACTAGACAAAGTAGGAAAGGAGAGCAGAGATATGAGCTATGATTACCTAATAAGCAAATTGTTCATGTTTGGGAAACAAATATGATTTGATTTTTGTTCATTGTAGAATATATCAGAAATTCACTATCCTTAAGAATTGTTTTCATTTGCAATGTTATATATGGCTGAAGGGGACACTATTGTTTTTTCAGTTCTCAGACTTTTGAAGACAAAACTAGCCATTCCCTGTAACAGATCATGAGGGTTGGAACTACTAGGAATGCACGATGTGACCCCAACTAAAGAAAACAACACACTTGTAAAATGGAATGACTGGAAGCACACTATTATTAAAAGACACAGGAGAGAAAGGAGCTGAAGGAGTATTGTAGTTATATTTTTACTTTTTACCAGGTGTGGCAGTAATAGTGAGAAGAAGTAGGAGATTTTATTGACTAGATTTCCACATTTGAATGGAATGGATCTAACAGAACACATGACAAAGTTAGAAAATTATTATCATTATTACTCTTTTTTCACTAAGAACCAAGTTACAATCTGAAAAGACATAGATTTCGTATCTTCTGATGAAGAATGGAGGGAGAAAGTGGTAAATCAGAAAAGGTAAAAAAAATCTTCATTTAAGTTTGGTTATTTAACATAGTGATGTCACTAACATTTAATTGACCTTTTTCCTCTTTAATTTCTTCAACTCACATTTATTAAGCACCAGCTGTTAGAATTATGGAGATCAACTGTCTCTGTCCCATAGAGACTCACAGTGTGAAGAGGAAGGCAAACATGCCAAAAATATATCCTGGTAGATTGAAAAGCCCTGAAACATAGGACATGAGTGATGTCTTATGGGAGTATGTAGAAGGAATCCCCTGTAACTATGCCTGGAGAGAAAAGGGAAGCCTTTCCAGACATGACTATATTTGAGCTGAACCTTGAACAATAAAAAAGGAGCCATATAAGTGGAATGGGAAAGAGCCTCATAGGCCTAGTAAATGGCAGGCACACAGACATGAAGCCAAGAACATCATCCATTATGTGACACATGCCTAGTACACAGGCTGCTACTATTGTTAATGAGGCAAGATATAGGAAGACCTAGCACAAGGCCTGACTGTAGAAAATGCTGGATTAAGGTTCCTTGCTTCCTTTCTCAACATTAGTTAATAAGAGCTGGGCATGGTAATCTTAGCACTTGGGAAACTGGAGCAAGAGGATTGCAAATTCTAGGCCATCCTGGACTACTTAATATTCAATCTCTCTCTCTTCTCTCTCTTCTCTCTCCTCTCTCTCTATAGATATATATTTGTGTGTGTGTGTGTGTGTGTGTGTGTGTGTGTGTATATATATATATATATATATATATATATATATATA
>VMDO01027747.1:0-24851 GCA_007922755.1 Pedetes capensis | reverse complement strand
TAATTAATTAATTAATACTTAATAAGTAATAACTATTAATGATATTAATAAGTTAATAATGTGTCATCTAATGTATGCAGTACAAATATGCTAAGATAATAATTTTGGCAAAATCATTGGATATTTCATGGGGGTACAGACAACTTAAGGCACTTTAAAAATGCTATTTGCTTGTTTCTGTTTGTTTGTTTGTTTGTTTGTTTCATGGTAGGTCTGTACAACCTACCCTACAGTGCTCAATCACACCCTGCTGCAAAGACCCAAACCTACAGACCTCTGTCCAAAAGCCACTCAGACAATGGCACAGAGGCCTTCAAGGATGCATCTTCCCCAGTGCCTCCTCCACATGTTCCTCCACGACCAAGAGAGCGGACTTCAACAGAAAAGTAAGGCATTTCCCCCAAAAGTGACCTGTAGTTAGCTCAGAATCAAAGTAAGGCTACATGCCACTCAATGGAAGAATCAGTGCTTGCCTAATAGAGAATATACATGTAGTCATATTAGTCCATACATACACCATATTGACCCTCTTTTTTGACATCTGGCAAATGCTCTCAGTATTGGGTCATGCTATCATAGTATCTGAAGCAAGGGGCTTAAACATAAATAAGATCATGTGCCTGGCACAGAATAGGGAAGTGTTTCGATCTGCTGTATGTAGGAGTTGGACTCCACTCGATGGCACCTAACAACAACAACAATAATCATAGTGCCCTAAGTTAAACTTGAAGTAATATGGGTATAACCTCTACTTTTTGATCAATAAGTGTATATAAGAGATAAATAGGCTGGAAATGTAGCTCAGTAGTAGAGCACTTGCATAGCTTTCAGGAGGCCCATCCTGAGCTCCACAAAAACAAATCAAACCAACCAAACAAAATACACACACACACACACACACACACACACACACACACACACACTCTCTCTCTCTCTCTCTCTCTCATCATGCTCTTCAGCTAGGAGGTATAACTCAGTGGTAGTGAGTTTGGTTGGCACACACCAGGCCCTGAGTTCAAATCTCAGCACACACACACACAGTGAAGGAGAAGGAGAGAAAGAGAGAAGGAAATAGAGAAGTAATTGACATGGGCCTCCTTTGCTATACCAGGTCAATTTCCACAGGTTTGAAACATTAGGTTTATTAATAAAATATCTTTTTGAAACCAGAGAAAGTTATTAAAAAATGAGACATTAGTTGACATACATCAGTGACTCATTTCTACTAGCTTTTCAAGCTGATTCTAATTTTCATTTTCCCATTGAAATATTTTATATGAACTATTCACATTTAAACAAAAATTTTTAAACACATTTCTACTGTGTCATTTTTATTAGGATTATGGGTAGTTTTCCTAGCTATAGGTGATCTTTAATGAGTCAAGCAGTAAACAAGCACTTTTCTTGAATCATGTCATTTAAATCTGCGAACACCCCAGTGAAATATGTTCTACTTTAGAGGACAAAAAGCTGGTTTATAAAATGGCAGTAACTTGTTCAGTTCTTTCAGCTAGTATGCACACGAGGATTCAAACTCAGCTGTGCTTAAATCCAAAGCCTATTACATGTCTTCTGGCAATAAGTGAGGATAGAAAAATTATTCTTTATTAGTACTAGTTTTTTGGCATCATCTTCATACACATCCCACACAAATTATACTCAATATCCCATGGTACCATTAAGAGTAACTGATGATCATATAAGTTACAGGATACCACAAAGATAGACACATACCACATATAAAATAATTCTCATTTTAATATCTATCTCCTCATAATGAACAATATGTTTAGGAAGTGTGATGTCTTAAAACTGAGAGATAGTTGTCTGCACAAAATGGTATCTTTGCTATTAAAAATGAACCAAAATTAACTCATTATTTTTCTTATATATTAGCAAAAATAAATCTCTCAAAAAGAAATATAATGATCTTTTAAAAAATCTGCATAGCTTTCATAAGTATTGTCTCATAATGCTCAGACACCTGTGCAAGGGAAAAGGACACAATTTCACTGTGTTTTACACAGATGGGAAAACCAAGACTGAAAAAGTTTATGGGGCCTGTTGAATATTGCTCATGAATATAGCAAAAAGCTAAGACATGCCCTTAATTTTGTCTCTTAAAGCACTTCCACTTCCAACATTCTGTAGAGTCAGAATTTCATTCTATTCCATGGGATCAGAATTTCTCCAATGTGAAGTCAGAAAATCCTTCCAAAACTCTATAGTCAATCATCCTTCCTCCTTCTCTGAAGGAAGCCTTCCTGTTTAGTTCTGGCTGCCTAGAAAAGCTAGATTTCTAAGTCTTTCTTTGAGGCTTTAGTTGCTAAGTCCTTCTTTGTCAGTCTCTGAATGACATTAATTGAGGAAAAAGGGCAGATTCCAATGAGATAGATGTTGGACTCTGTTTTTCAAGGCTGACACCCAAAGGGAGCTTTTATGCTACAGTTCTTGGCCCTAAGCATGCCAGCTCAAGTGATATTGTTGTACTTCTCACAGGCAAACTCTGATGCCACTTGCAAGAAATAAGATCAAACATACAATGTGCACCATTCTTCATCATTTTGGATCAAGGAAGCCAGGTCACAGGGTGGTGGGTTAAACTCACATAGCTTTGCAGACCATACTGCCACTTATTTTAAACTTACACACCGCTGCCATTAGTGACCCAAGGGTTTAGTGACAAGTCACTATCTGCATGCCTACAAACCCTTCATTTGTTTTTTTTTTTTTTTGAGCCAGCAATAGTCACAAAAAAATATAATATTAAATAAAAGAGATAGCACGCTTTTTTTCTTCTTCCGTTTTTTTTTTTTTTCTTGATACTAGGGACTGAACCCAGAGCCTTGCGCATGCTAAGGAAGTGCTCTACCACTGAGCCACATCCCCAGCCACAGAAATGTTGTTGTTGTCAGGTGCCACACAGAGAAGCTTTCTTTAAGTCATTTATGTAAAGCAAAATATATATACAGTAATTTTCTTAAATTAACTTTTTATCCTGAGAGATTTTTTTAATCTATGCTAAAATTAACTTTGAAAATAGATAGTAAATAACATTATACAATGACTTTAAGCATACAGGATTATTTTAATGTGTGACTTGTTTATTTCTAGGCATGACTGGGATCCTCCAGACAGAAAAGTAGACACCAGAAAATTTCGATCTGAACCAAGGAGTATTTTTGAATATGAACCTGGGAAGTCATCAATTCTGCAGCATGAAAGACCAGTAAGCACTTGTCATTAATAAGAATGCTAGCTCTCTAGGCTTCCAGGGTTCCAAACTAAACTTGAATTTCATACCATTTAGCAATTTTTGTCACAAAAATAATTTGTTTGACATTATTGAGATATCATGAAGTTTTTTTGTATCATTAGTTGTGTATCTTGTCTCAGAACTGAAAAATGCAGCCAGAGCTATGGCACACATCTCTTGATGCCAGTGACTTGGGAGGCTGAAGCAGGAGGATCTCAAGTTTGAGGCTGGAGGCAAACTGTGCAAATTAGTGAGACTCTGTCTCAAAATAAAAAATAAAAGAAAGGGGGACTGGAGAATGCAACTCAGTGGCAGAGCACTTGCTTAGCATGTGTGAGGCACTGGGTTCAACCCTCTGATACTTCGGGGAAAAAAAATTGAAAAATTAACCTATATATGTATACATATATACATGCAGAATTCATGGCATATAACTAGCTGTGCCTAATCACGGACCTCAGTTTAATATTTTTAAAAACACCCATAAATGCAACATTTAATTGCTATTCTAGATTGCTAATGAGAAAAATCATCCATCTCTTTGATATATACAGACCCATACAGGTCCATTCCTCGGTTTCCATGTTGGTTTCTTAATATTTTTTTCACTTAAGAGGAAATTTTACAAGTTGTTTAATTGATTTTTATTAAATCCCTCTCAGGTTACTAAGCCTCAAGTTTCCTGACTGTTATTCTAATAGATCAAGATTATATTTCACTTTTCAATATGTTTTCTATTTATTTTAATCATAGGCAAACAAAAAGATATATAAACTTGAGAAAAATCACTTGCTTCCTCTAGGTGCAAGTGAATAAATAGGTTTTTCCCTGTCCCTCTTCGCTTTTGATCTCCCCATTCTTCCTTTTCACCTCCTTCACTTCCCCTCAAAAATTGGGGCCCTCAAGATCTCTTTAAAACTCTAATTCCTCTGCATCTGTAAGACTGCTTCTAAATAACTGTCTTATATCAATCGCATTTTACTTTCGTCCTTGTCTTAAAAGAATTTTAGGATTAGTGAGCAGGAAAAAGAGTTTTCTTTGTTAGCTACTTCAAGAGTCTCTAAGAAATCACACTCTTATATAGAATGCAAGGCCAGGCCTGAAATTTAACTGGAAACCCTTATTTCACCACACCCACCTGGAGTGTCAATGATTTTGTTTTTGAAACCCTGTATTTGTGGTTGTGTTCTTGAGAAGCACATTCAAAAACCTTATAATTAGGTGATTTAAACATAACATTTATCTGAGTCTTCTTTGTCCTTCTTCAGATAACATATTTTTTTAAGAGTAACAGGTCCTCAGTAGAAAGACTGAAGGGAAAAAGGATTTTAAAAAATGGAACATTACTGATTTGCAGGCTCTGCTGTAAACTGATAACTTGTTTTCTAGGTTATCTGATTGAGTATCAACATTAATTTGACATTTTTAGGATGAGAACTGAGTGGACAGCAATGTCACCACTCCATAAAATTGAAAAGAGCAAAATAATGAATCTCATATTTAAATGTAAATAGCAAAACTGTAATGATCATTCTAATAATTTGTGAGACTCTTGAGATGATGATGTTTTGTTGCTGTTAGGTTCCGTAGAATCAGTGTCCGACTCATAACATCCCTACGTACAACAGGCAAAACAGTATTGTCAGTGCTTCTCTGCTATTCATAGGGTTTTCAATGGCTGATTGTTTTTTGGGAGTGGGTTGCCAGGTCCTTCTCCCAAGCCTACAGCACCTGGTGTTCCCAGCTGGTCTCCCATCCAAGTATTAACCAGGTCTGACTTTGCTTAGCTTTCAACATCTGACAGGATCCAATGCCACAGTGGTATGGCTACAGGAAAGGGATGATGATAGGATCCATGAATAAAAAAATCTCTTAAGTGGTTAAAAGAAAAGCGAATCTAAAGAATCTTCCCTGCATCCCTCTAGAGTTCATTCATGGAGCCTATCATTGTGACTGAAATGCCTACATTACTCCAGTCTTTGGGGTTAAAGCTTTGAAGGTTTCTTGTTTTAAAATAGCAATCATAATAATAACAGCACAATAGTAGCTGTAAATCTTTACCAGCACTTACTATGCCTTATCCCATGTAATGTTCCCAGTAACCCTATGAAACAGATGCATAGTATTCCCAATTTACAGATGAAGAGACTGAAACATGCATTAACTAGCTCCCCAAGGGTCACACAACTGATGGGTACAGGAGCTGAGAGTAGATGCCCAGCATGCTCATGCCTGGTGCAATCCATCACTACTGTATTGAGTTGCTTGAGTAAGAAACCATTAGCTAGTAGTCACTATCACCATAATTAGCTTATTTGATTGTTTTATAATACAAATTAGTTTATTTGGTGGCTAATTAATGATATATTAGTATATTTGATTTACCTCACCAGAAACCTGAGCCCTAAGTAATTATGACACAAAACCAGTATACTTAACTTGCCCTAAGAAGATAGAAAGGTCAGGGCTCATGGCTGCTGCCAGAGATTTAGGTATTGATTAGTCTCTTCAGCCACAGGAAAAGAGAAGTGGAGGAAACCTAGAAACTTGGAAGGAAATGAGAATGGATATTTTACAGAGCAGTGGAAACAACCACAACTTCTTTCCCTCTTAAACAATTTTACTGAAAGCCAGCTTTATGCCAAATGATTTGAGCTTATCATTTGGATAGATGACTATATATCATGATATATGTATCATATATGTCTACAACCATACCACTCTGGCTTCTGATACTGTCTGATTGCAGAAGCTAAACGGGGTCAGGCCTCGTTAGTCCTTGGACAGCAGATCATCTAGGAATACCAGGTGTGGTAGGCTTGGGAGAAGGACCTGACAACCCACTCCTGAAACAATCAGCCATTGAAAACCCTATGAACAGCACAGAAGCATTGACAATAGTGCCAGGCATGGCACAGTGTCAGGTAGTGTTTCATCATCTGCTGTACGTAGGGTTGCTATGAGTCAAACCTGACTCAATGGCACCTAACAACAAACAACATATCATATATATATATATATCGATATATCATGAAATGACTATGTATCATATATATCAATACACATAATCATTTGGGCCAGCTTTTTTATTATAAGATTAGTCTTTTTATTGTGGATGAGATTTATCTTTTTTAAAAAAATCAATCCTAAATTTATTCCAGTTGCATCTATGAATCAGAAAAATCACAGAGTTAAGTAGCAGTTGTATTGCAGAGACTGGCTACATATTAATGTAGTTTACAGAATATTTAAATGTCTTGAACACAAAAGGTATAGGGAATGCAGCGTAGGCTTGCTGAGAGTGATGTAAAAGCAAATGGAAGTGCTCGGGGATTTCAAGGTATTATGAATGCATCCTTGTACCTTTTTACTCCAAGATAATTTGAGATCATTCCTTTGCTCTTTTCATTTTTAGTTTTTAAAAATTATACACAACTGCTAAGTAATTTTCTGCTTTTCTTTTGAATTTCTAGATGATTACTCCTTCTACCCAGTTTCCTTTAGTGTCATGCTGGAGTCCCTTCTCTTCCAATGAGCTTAAAGTACTATCCACAAGGAGATATGCCACCGCTACTTCTTACAGTCTAGAATTGTCCAATGCTTGATCCACTTTCCTAATTTTCCAGTCCAGTCTCCATACCACAGCTAGAGCGATCTTTAGACAATCTTTTTAAGATCCCACTTGACTCTCTATTGCCCTTAGAGAAAATTCCAAATCTAACATAATTTTGAAAAACAGAAAAACCATTGTGACTTGGCACCAGCTACCCTCCTCAGCCTCATCTCTTTTCCCATCCTCTTCTGGCTATACCAGAGAGCTTCAGTTCCCTTTTTGCTGGACATATTCCCAGGCTGTTCTCTCTGTGAAGAAAGTTCTCACCATTTCTCCCTATCCATGGAACATTTCATCCCATCCATCAGGTCTTAGCAGAGTCACACTTACCCCAAGGAATTGTGCCTCCTGCACTGTGTTTCCAGCTCTTCCTGCTGTGTGCCCATGGCCCACTGCAGTCTCCTACCTCATACCCTTACACTGAACTGTAATGGTCTATTTACTTGCCTGTGTCCCTCACTAGACTTTGAGCTCCTTGAAGTCAGGGACCATATCTGGTATAGCACTGTATCCTCTACTCTTAATACAACATCTGGCATGGAGTAGGTATGCAGTGAATATTCACTAAATTACTAAGTAAATGAATGAATAGAGATTTCACCTTTATGGTTAGTGGGCAACACTGGTGAGAGACTAAATCTTTACTCTGTTGCTTGTATCTGGATTCCGTACATTTCTAATGCCAAAAGGCCCAGTGAGTATTCATCAAAGGATGCAGGAGGAATTCAACACTCTGCTATTAATAATTGTGGCTCACAATTTCCATAATTCCCTGAGGTACAAAGAAAGCAGAGGGGGCAGCACTGTTTGAATAAAAGTCCTTCCCAGATCTGGGCAAAAAGATCCCTTTATTCCTTAGGAATCAGTGGCATATGCATTTATGTTCTTAAACAGGAAAGCAAAAGTAAATGCACTTCTTTGAAGCTCATAAATATTCATTTGATTATAAATTTAAAAGTTGACTAAATGAGCCGCATGTTTAATCTAGAACAGGAATTTGCAGTCACCAGGGATTTATCTATAGCTGACTTGATCCACAAATTAGAACTATATTTCCACAATTTATTTATTCTGCGAGACAATCACATAAACATTCTTCTAGGAATGTATTAATAAAAGCTTTATATCTCCTCTAAATTGGATATACTTATAGATGAGCCATGCTAATTTGATTTTTTGTTTGTTTGTTTTGCTCTGTTTTTGTGATATTGGGGATAAAACCCAGGACCTTGATATGCTAGGGAAGTGCTCAACCACTGAGCTCTATCCCCAGATTTTTTTTTTTAAGAAAGCCTTTTTTAGGACCTCTTCATGCTTGAAAAGACTTTTTAAAAATACTTAGATGTTATTGTTCCCTACAACAACTAAACCAAGTTTAGCTCAGTTGGTAGAGTGCTGCTTTGCACTCTCTGAGGCCCTGAGTTCCATCCCCAACACCACAAAAAATGGGAGAAGGACATGGCAATCAACTCCTGAAGCAATCAGTCATTAGAAACCCTATGAGGGTCACTATGACTTGGACCCAACTTGATGGCACCTAACAACACATAGAATAACAAAAGGCAAAGACAATAAGCATGGAAGCACTGCAAAGTTGAAATGCAAATTAAACTATCAGTAAATGTAAGCTGCTTCATCAACAGAAGTTACCACTCAGGTCTAAGGCTATAAAAATTCGGGTAGCTTTATAAGATGGTTTGAAACATAAAGAATTACCCGAGCTAAAAATGTAGATAGCATTTTATTGTGACAATAAATATGACACACAAAACATTGAAGACAATACATTGAAGCTTAAAAGCTAATGAGCATGAATTTTCAAGAACACATCAGCACTTCTTTTTGTGTGGAACAACATATAGAAAGTCTACTATGAGTCGGACACGACTCGACGGCACCTAACAACAACAACAACAACAACATACCTCAATGAAAATGCTGACAACAGTGAAATTCCTATAACCACAAAAGCAGCTAAATGCTTTGAAATTGTTAAAGCACATAAAACCTTTAAATATTGTTCACCTTGGGTAGCTTTTAAATAAGGATCTTGTAGGATTTATAGTTTTAACTTTTCTTAAGTACTTTCTCTTGTACTGGTGACACGAAATTGGTGTTAAGCAGAGGTTTGCTGGGGTTTTTGTAGTGAAAAGAATTGAGAAAAGGTTAGAAAGAAGTGTGTGTCACTCACTATCTCTGCAGTTGTATATTTATAAGAAATTACAGTAAAGTACAATCATCCTTCCTAATGGATTCTTGAGTGTTACTATTTCAGCTGAACTCAAAGGAGCTGCTACCTTACATGAGGAAAGTGTTGAATTAATGAGCTTTTTAGCGTGCATACATTTCTGTGGGCTGTCCATCTGCATCTGTGTCACTGATGATTCTGAGGTTTCTGTGCACCCTTACAGTGGCTCTACATTGCTACATAATATATTTAAGTATTGAATGACTAAAGGGATTCAGTAAGTCAACCACTGCAAGGAAAAAACTAATCCTGCCATTTACACTTTCTTTAACATAAAAGCTCTGTCAAGTTTGTGCAGTTCATTACATTCCAAAGTCATTGATGATTCCCAGTTATAGTTTTGGGTGTTTTTTCTGCTAATATCTATTAGCATGGGCATTAAATAGTTGCCCATTGTGACCAAAAATTGAATTTTTAGTAGACAGGATCATAATTAATGGGAAATTGCTATTATAAGATATGATGCAGAATGATATTCTATTCCCTTTTCCATTTTATATCATATCAATATATTTCTATAAGTCTATCCATCTGTTGTATATTTTCTTAAGGTGGAAGTCAAAGTGAAGTTATAATGGCTAATTATTGTATTTATTTGTTTGGTAAATTTGCTGCCCTCTGCTGTTCATAAAGTCCTGCCCCCCCATACTGAGGGTTGAACCCAGGGCCGTGCGCCTGCATGCTTTGCAAGTGCTGTGTCACTGAACTGCACCCTCAACCCTTTTTTTTTTTTTTTTTCTTTTTACCTTTTGAGGCAGAGTCTCGCTAAATTATGGAAACTGCCTCTGGTCTCAAATTTGCGATCCTCCTGCCTCCGCCTCGCGAGTTGCTGGGATTACAGGTGTGCCCCACTGTGCCCAGCTCTGTTCCTAAACATTTTAAAGCAAATTTGTTTCCTCTAAGTTTCTATCCCCTTAGCAAACAAAATATTGTACTTAAAAGCAAAGTTTATAACATCAAGAATTAATAAGCACTAATTATGTAACATTAGGCTGGGATTTGGCTTATTTGGTAGAGCGCTGGTGCTGCAGTCTCTGAGGTCCCAAGTTCAATTCCTAGCACCGCAAAAATGGGAGAAGGACATGGCAATCCACTCCCAAGGCAATCATGAAACAGTCAGCCTTTGAAAACTCTATGAGGGTCGCTATGAGTTGGATACCGACTCTAAGGCACCTAACAACAACAACAACAATTATGTAACATTAGAAAAAACTCTGATGTTTGAAAGAATCAGAGGCTAGTTTCTTGTGCAGGAAACAGTATGCCTTTCTAAACAGAATTACTGGAAAATTTTCTCTAATGTCAATTATCTTGAAAATCAGCTCCAGCAAAGCCATACCATGGAATAGTTATACACCACATCTATAATGATATAAATAGTAATTGGAGAAAAATAGCATTTTAGTAATAGCAAAATCTTAATATTTTTACAACCATTGAATCAAATTTTTAAATAGAAAATAGCAAAGAACATTTTCTTTCTACCAAGTTCACTGTTACTTCTGAAATATAAACTGAAAATATTAGCATAAATTAGAGATAATATCTCAGGATTTATGCAGCATTTCCCATACATAATTGGATATTGTCTCTGGTTTTTATTTATTGAAAAAATATTATACTGACAAACCAAAATCATATTCAAAAGAAAGGAAAAACAGTATCAATACCAGAACACCATTGTGTTGTGTTGTATATGTGTGCATTTCTTTATTGTGTTCATCCATATGCCAGCTTTGGAATGCCATCATAATTACTGTACAAGACGTGGCCATATTGCTTTTATCACTTGGCATTCTAAATGTTCCTAACCACTGCCCAGGGTTAGTACACAGTCTTTATAATCATGATCACTACATATACTAGATAACTTAAGCCCTTACATTATTTTGTTATGATGCCTCAAACTTTTCTATCATTGCTTATAGTTACTATTAGAATCTTTTATGACAAAATGTTGAAACAAAATTACACCAGTAAAAACTGCTTTGGGTATAATTTTTCATTCAATAGAGCCTATGTGTCATTACCAAAACTGTTGTAGATGTAACAAGTCAGTAAGACACTAGAACGAGCTCATGTCAAAATAGTAGCTTGTGTTGGAATATAGATTTCATATCTCCCAACATTGCAAAGGTTATAGGGCATGTCTTTCAGAACTGAACTGTAGCTACTCAGTGGAAGTCCCTGAGCTCCTTTAAGAGTTGTGAGGAAATGGTACCGAATTGCTTTGAAGCAGTGAGTGCTTAAGAGCCAGCCGTCCTGGAGTATGTCCTGGAAGTCACAGCTTTTCTGGCTAGCAGGAATGGCTTTTAAGAGACTAAATAAATTTTCTTAGAATTTTTTTTTCTAACTTACTATGCTGTACTGTTCAACTGTGCCACATTTAATTAGTGTCATGAGATAATTATCAAAGAAGTAGCAATGCACATATATAGAACTTTAAGTAACTAGTTTAAATATAATCAACAGTCTGAATCACTCTAGTTGGGAATGCATTATTTGAAAACAAGGATGTCCCAGGGTCAAGTAAATGCTCCATTTCTGTTTTCCATTACTTAAGTAATTCTATGTATTTTCTCAAACTGTTTATGTCAACACCCCTAGTTTTTCCATCTGAAACACAACATTGAGAAACCACCAAGGGAAGCAGGTCAATTACAAAAATTGGCTTTTTCTCTAAATTAGAATGTCAAAGAGGCCAAGGTGGAAGTGTATCCCACACTCCCTCTACGCATCCCCGGTACCTACTGTGAAAAACCTGCCTTCACCTCAGGTGAATCTTGGGTTGTCTCCTAAAATGCGATCTTCAGCATTGGAGGAGATCCTCACCTTCATGTCTTTGCAGGGGTGCATCTGGTCCCCCACTCCACGCTGGGCCACCGCACCTTCCCGAGAGGTTTCCTGCACCTGCGCCCCACTCGAGGGGATGCAACGCCTTGCGCGCTGGTGTCCTCTCTGTTCAGTCAGTAACGCGCATCCGGTGAATCAGCCTCCTTCACCTTCTTTCTTTTTTTTTTTTAATTGGAAAACTTTAATGTACAACTTAATGCGATTCATTCTAACATGTATTTCATCGTGACATTTCCATATATGCATTTTGTTGTACATTGCACAGATAAGTTCCCCTTACCCTCCATATTTCTGACATGTAGTCAGGAGAGAACAATCCCTGGAGAAGGACATCATGTTTGGAAGAGTGGCAGGTCAACGGAAAAGAGGAAAACCCTCCACCAGATGGATTAACACAGTGTCTGCAACAATGGGCTTAAACATAAATAAGATGGTTTTCCTGGCACAGAATCGGCAAGTGTTTCGATCTGCTGTACATAGGGTCGCTATGAGTCAGACTCGACTCGAAGGCACCTAACAACAACAAATAACCCTCCTGTGCACTTCCTTCCGCCGCGTCCCACTCCCCACCAAAAACTTCTCTTCCATTTGCATGTTTTTTTGTGGTAATATTTTTCTACTTATCCTTGGATCCCAATTATGTTTAAGATCAAAACTTTTTCTGTAGTGAACTATCTTTTTACATTGTCAGTACTATTACCTGAATTTTCTAGCCCATCTGTATTATTACCATTCTTTGGTATTATTGGTGTTATTATAATTATTTCCAGGACTATTAAAGTTGGGCTGTTCACCCTGAGGTTACCCCCTCCCCAATCCTCACTCCTCCTTGTTCCTCCTCTCCCCCCTCTCCTCTCCCAGGATTTCCTCCTTTTCCTCCTTTTGCTAGATCCCTCTCTCCTTCTTTTGCTCTCCCCAAATTGACCCTTCTCCGCTATTATGTTCTGATATCCGCATAGGATTTTTTCCTTCTTTCAATTTTTGATTCGGCTCCCACATATGAGTGATCCTCTTTCTTTCAGCCCCCTCTCCCAACAACTCCGACACCTGTTCCAAGGGAACCCGGCCGGAAGCCTGCGCCCCCTGCGCCCCCGGGAGCAGTGCTGCGCAGCCCCTCCCCTCCGCCCCGGGGCGTGGGCCCCGCACCCCGCCACGCGCCCGCGCCCTCGCCCATCCCGGTGAGCTCCGTCCTTCAACCTCCCTAGGGCCCCTGGGGAAGGTGAGGGGCCGCCCTCGCTCTCCCGCAGCTGAGAAGGCGCGGTCTTCCACGCACCGTCTCCCCTGGCTGCCCCTTTTCCTTGTCACCTGGCCCTCTGGTTCCTCACGCCCGCAGACCCCCACCTGCTTCCCGGCACCTCCGCTCCTCCCGCACCTCCTGTCTCTTCCCACTCCGCGCCCCAGCCCAGGCCCTCCAGATGCCTGCGACCCAGGAGCAGAGAGTGCTGGTCACCTGCGAGGCAGGGACGATGGCGTGACCAGCCCAGAAGAGGGACTCCGTGCCTCAGCTGAACCGATTTTAATACTCTTGCGGTGCTATGGATGGCCACTGTCACCACCATAGCGCGAGTTTTCCATAGTTGGTGCCTCAAGCTGAGGAGAGAATTAGGGTGGAAATAGGGCCCTAAAGGATGCCGTTGACACTCATTTTCATATCCTAAGTTTGCTCATTTTACTCTACTTCCTCCATTCTCTCCTGCTTAGGTTTGTTGGATGAGAGTCGGTGCATGGCTGCGTGTGAATGCGCGCGCGTGTTTTTCATACCGCACAGCGTTTCCCTCACCTCGCTCAGTGTGCCTTTTCCTTCCTTTTTCCTTCACATCTGCTCTAGACTGGTCGCATAAATCCAGATGACATAGATTTAGAAAATGAGCCCTGGTATAAATTCTTTTCAGAACTGGAGTTTGGACGCCCGGTAAGTGAGGCCAGACTATTACTATAAGACAAATAGGAGAATGTTGTTTGATTTATAAAACATGTCATTACCAGAAGAGAGATGTGTCATGTAGATAACAAAAGCTGAATGCACAAAATGTACACCAATATGGTACAGCTTTGCCCACAGTCACTTCTGTACCAAATGGTTAAACGTGCTCAAGCACTTAATATATGGCTTTTCCAACACATGCGTTAAGATTACTTTACATCTAATGAATTGTAAATTTAATATGTTGATGTAGTTTCTGTCCTGGAATACTTAAACAATTATTACAGCTTTATAGAAGATTTGTATTTGTTTACAGTTCATTTTGTTCTAGTTCAAACAATACTACCTTGACATTTATAATAATTACTGTTACTGAAGCTCTCATTTGCTGAGTAATCAATCACCAAACTCATGGAGAGTGCTGGGGTCTGTACTGAGTCCTCCTGATGCATCTCCAATAAGGAGAAAATGGACCAGAAGAGTCAAGGAATTTGCCCAAAATAGTGAATGGCAGAGTCAGAAGTTAAATTTAGGCCAAACAGTAACAATTAAAATACATAAATAAATCTCTGGGCACCCCCCGCTATAATATACTGCCAGAGTATTCTGACTGTCAGACACTTCATTTACCAGTTGAGATATAAGGAGAGCGGAAAATTAGGAACCCCTGTAGACCTTGATTTCTAGTCTTGCTAATGAAAGCCACCACTGCATCTCTAGTCCCCAGACTTCCACCAGAGGAAGTCCCTTAGTTGGGCCTTATGGGAATTGCTTAGTCTATTTGGAACAAAGAGTGGACTTAAGCTTCAATTAACAGCTCCCTTTATAATAATAGAAGCTTTATTTAGGAATTGTGTCTACCAACAGCAGTGCATTTGATGTGTGTCAGTCAGATGTTTTATGAATTTTTAAACTCTCAAGATACCAGTTACACTGCACTGCAGTTTTTTATTAGAAAACAGAGAGAATGAATTTTCTTTTACCTTTTCATGCACTAATAGACACTTGTATACTGATCATATATTGCATACTGGGAAGTTATGGTATACCCATTTGTCCATTAAATGCAAAGGAGGCTCATTAGATTCACGATATTTTATTGAACTGAATCAAATATGACTGTAAATGAATAGAAATCAAAGAAATTTTTCTAAAATTTATATTACCTAATCAGAAGAATGTTTTCTCATTTTTTAAATTTGTATCCTCATATTAACATAAATGCATTTTATTTCAGAGGAAAAAGATTCTCTAGATTTGCTTATATATATATTTGTTGATTAACGTTTATAGGGATTATATAAATTTATGTACTAAATTATCAGCATTTTCTTTAATCATTTCAGCCACACAAGGGAAACTCACCAGCATGCTCTCCACTTGCTCCTTTAATGATTCTTTAATATTCCTTGCATTCTTCTATGGCCAAAGAATGGGAGTGCTAATTTTGATTTGATGAAATGAGTTTGCAAATATACTAATTAAACACTAGCAATTTTTCCCAGTGCTTGAGAATTTTTACAAGCATTGCACTCTTACTCCTAGGCTGCCCCCATTTTGCTTCATTCATGTCACTCTTTATGTGTATCTGATGCTGTCATCACTGAATTTCTAACTGTTGTCACCTTTTCCACATGTTCATTCCTTGCTGCCATTGATTCTCCTCCATTCCATCTCTACACCTCTGCTTATGTGGTGCATCTACATCCAGCCTCCTAAAAAGGCTCTGGACTATGTTCAAGATCATTCTTCTGGTGTTTCCAATGAGGTAAAATCAAATTATTCTTTTTCAGATATCTCCCTTAGAGGCTGTTATTGTGAATCTAAGCATTCATATTTTACAGTTCACTGTAGTGTCTAAGCTAGTTTTAAAAAAATCTATCTTTGTATCATTGTGTTATATCCAACATCATTATCTAGACATTAATTATACCAAAGGTGTTGACTATTTCTCGACTCCAGGTGAAGAAATATTCCACCTATAACTTTCATTTAATCTGTTCAGTCTAGCCTTGGTATTCAGCAGCATAAAAATTAAAACTAGAAAGTATTAGTGCATATTTTAACCACCTGTTTTTATCAGGCTGTGTAGAATATTATTAAAAGGCTTTTAAAAACTGCTTTTTCATCATGCTTACATGTGTAGATTAAAAGTTCAGGTTCTTAAATAACCAGATGCCTATGTCCCACATTTCCCTAAAATTTGTTTTTATTCTTTTGTTTTCTTTAATACTTATAATTTGTGGATTTTATCATCTGTCAAGAATATTATATTTATTATTAGGTGCCATCAATTTGGGTCTGACTCACAGCAACCCTGTCTACAACAAAACACACTACCCAATGTTATGCCATGCACATGATCTTTTTTATGCTTACTTGAGATCTTTCAACAGTCAAGAATAAAAATGACAAATACCTGCCATGTGTCTTACAACTTCCCAGTTCCACACCCTTGACAGACCTTACTAATCTTTCTTGACACTCTAATTTGGGCAGCCACTATAACAGATCATCAGTGATACATGAGATGAAATTGACTTGGAAAGTCTACTTATGAATGCTTATGACAATCAGCCAGGTAAAAAATGTATTCCAAACAGTGTAAATTTTTATTTGAAGTTGGCAAAGAGAGTATGAAAAAAACAGAATTGATCCTGAGTCAAACCCTGCTCTCTGCAAAGAAAACAGAAAATTATTTTGCAAAGCATAAAAAGGACTCACTAGAAGACACAAGCAAAAAAGTCACTATTTTTCTATCAGCCATATAAAGACTTCCTTCTGGGAACTCTTAGAAGCAACTAAGATAGGAGCAAACAGAATAAACTGATTTTCACAAAGTAGTTGCTCTGGTCTTAAGTGAACACAACACTTAATAAACATCATATTTTCATTAAAAAGTCTTCACTCAAATATGTGGAACTAGAGAACAAAACTAATAGAAAACTTATGTTGCAGGAGGTACTACTGACACATAGTGGTAACCACTGGAATTGCAGACATAGAGAAAATACCCAAATTTCTGGAGGTTCAATTTGCAATTCCAAATTACTTCCCCTGTGGTAACCATCAGAGTGTGTGTTAAAACAGAAAATTGGCCAAAATATTTATATGTTAAATAAGTAAAACATAGTAATCAGAAAAATCTGTTATTGAATTCAGTCATTTTTAAGGTTTATGTTTTGTAGCCAAGCATCTACTCTGAATAAAATAAAACAAGCAGTTCTGTTCTGTTCTGTATGTTGTGTTACATTCATGTATGAAGAAAAAGTATCATTTCAACATTCCTACAATCTAAGAGTTTATCTTGAAGTTCAATCTGTTCAATTTTTTTCAGATATTTTCATCAGATATTTATAGGGTGTTTTTAAGATAGTTGGTTCATTGAGAATTAAAATAGAATTTAGAAGGCATCATGTCCAGCTCATTCATTTTTTCTAGTTAAGAGAAGTAGAGTACAACAATTTTAAGAAATATGTCCAAGATCACATGGTGAGATAATGGCCAAAAATTAAAACATTGAAACACTGATTTCTAAGCCTTCACTCAGTGCTATTCCCTTTATACCATACTTTTTACCACTCCCAAGAGATATATTTAGAGCCCAAGTAATTTAGAAAAAAAGTTTGTTTCCTTAATATTATTTTTTGTTAACTGTTGGATTTCTGTGAAATGAGTTCCCATGATTAACATTACAAAATAATTCTTGAGAATAGAAATCAGAGAAACTTAATTCAATGCATTCTTTAACATGTGATAGTGGCATAACTATCCATTAAGAAGCATTTCATTTGTTGTTAAACTATTTGTCATTATCTCTTTAGGAATGAGAGAGATGTAGGATTCTAATAGCATATTAACTGTGTTCTTAGTTTAAGAAAATTAGTTTTCAGAGGGTAAGAAAATCTTCTCACATAAGGTACCTTGATTCTGTCTTTAATAACCTTTTGTGTAACATTTCTTGCAAAATTGTAACTGATTAGACATTGTATTTATCAAGTGTCTGGTACATATCATGAACAAAATATCTTTTAATCTATAAATATAAATGAGAAGCTGGCATTAATAAATAGTAGTTAGAGACTTTTAAGCAACATTTAATCACGTGATTACTTAACACAAAGAGTGATTCATTGTCTACACTTCATTGAAATGACTTTCTACATTCATTAAAATAATGATAATATAAAAATACTCAGTAGATCATGATAGGTAAATGGGTTACCTCTTTTCTGGAGAAAATTTCCATTTGGAGGTAAGTATCCTATTAAACATTTTTGTACAAACTTTTCTCTTAGTCATTGAGTTAGACTTTTTAATGTTACCTTATGATTTAATACTGAATTTTTTCTGAAGAAACACAAAATCAAAAACTGGTTTTAGCCAGGCATCGTGACTCACACTTGTCATCCCAGCGACTTGGGAAGCAGAGGCAGGAGGATCACAAGTTCAAGGCCAGAGGCAGCCAGCATAATTTTGCAAGACCCTGTCTCAAGATTAAAAAAAAAAAAAAAATTAAAAGGGGCTGTGAGCACAGCTCAATGGCAGAGCATTTGCAAAATGTGTGCGAGGGCTTGGGTTCAGTCCTCAGTACCACGAAAAAAAAACATAAAAAGAAAACTGGTTTTAGCTTATTTGGGATGTGAAAATCAGCAGGAGGAGGAATGATTATAGCTTGTTGGCTTAACTCTAATACACAGTTTATCAATTTTCATATATTTTATATTGCAATATTGTATAGGTTCATCATAAACTGGAAATTCAAAATTTCTGATCTCTGTATGGGTAGTTCAAGAATTTGACCCTTTTAGGTAATCAATCGTGTGTTGAGATGTCCAGTGAAAGCCATGATCCACACATACGGCAGTGTTGTGGGGCTCTTTGGCGTTGCTCTTCTGCAAACATGCAGAATTAATATTTCTAGATTGTAACATAACTAACTGGTTTGATTTTATGTTTGCCTTCTTTCTTATTTATTATCTGTTTTTCTTCCTTTCTAGTTTCCAATTCAGAGTTCAGCAAATTTAAATAATCATGTAAATTTATCAGACCAATAGTATACTTTTTTCTGATCTTGTGTTTGTTGAGAACATAGAATCTAAATATTCTCTAGGAACTGAGAATATCAGAATATACTTTTTCTGTTTAAAGTGGTGGGGGGAATATTCTCATGCCAAGAGATGTATTTGTTTGTTTTTAGACAAGATTCTATTCTTATTCAGTAAAATAGGATTAAACTAAAAAGTTAATATAAGCAACTTAAGAGTTATGCATGAGGGGGGCTTGTCAAACTGACTTACAAAAAAAATTACAAAGCTATATACTAATGTTTTAATTGATTAATTGATACTAACTTGCCAATTAATAGAAATGGAATTATTGAAATCACTTCTAAAGTGAGGTTTAATTTCCTCTAAATAAGTTTTCAATACTCTTTTAAAGTGTTTGTATATCACAGACATTTAAGATACAAATCTTGTTTCCCTGGCTGACAGTTTTAAACTTTCGTTTGAACATTTTTAAGCTAGAATTTCATTTTTTTCATCGAACTAAAGTTCATTTGTGCTAATAAATTGAGCCATCAATGTGACTAAAGCCCAAACTACAAATACTTAGCACACATTTTGCTATGCATGTGACACATCCTATCACAGCGACTTTCACCTTGCAGTGTCAACCCCAATATTCAGGAACCCAGTACTGATTCTCTCTGGCCTTCCAGATATTTCGGCAATTGTCCCAGTGGACTGCCATGGAAAGTGAAGACTTCATATCTATCATTTTCCCTTGTTATCTATTTTAGTGTTTATAATAAAGGAAAATTTTACAAGTGCATTTTTCAAAAAAAGTAAACATTATATTTTGATTCATAGAACATTTATTTTGAACCAACCCTGAATTCACCTTATTGAAATTTACAAATCTTTACCTAATCAAAGTAGCAGGGGTAGTTTAATTTCAAATCAAAGTCTGGGGGTTTTGTTAAAATGTCATGTCTGTGTTAACAGAGGAAAGATGTCTCAAGTTCTGCTTATATGTCATGTTTTAAAGGTAATAATATCTAGCAGCAACAGCAAAATTATAAAGGCTTATGTTTTATAAGGATTGAGTGGTGGCTACAGTTTTTAAAAAACATCAAGTCACTCCTTTCTGTGGGAAATTTCTACTTACATTCAGTCAACAGGCCAAATTTTGAAGATAATAGCTTAGACTAACTGGCTACTTATTCCATTCTGTATTTCTGAGGAAATGTTACTGATTTCCCTCTTCCTACATGCAATGAATACTTCAGTGGTGGATAATTTGAGTTATACTGATAAATACAATACAGTATATCAGAAGAGAAAGTAGAAAGGGAAGAAGTGGAAATCGGTTTGCATAATTTCTCTTTGGGAACACATTTTTATAATCATAATAAATGGTTCTTTTAATCTCAATATTTATAATATTCTTTTTTATTAGTAATTTTTATTATACAAATTAATGGGTCTTGTTATGACATTTCCATACATGCATTTCATTGTACATTGCTCAGGTTCACTTCCCCCTTACCCTCTCTATAATATTAAGAATAGCTAATTTAATTTTGACCGACAGGTGAAATTTGCCATGGTAATAATTTTCACGGAGCTATTATTCTATCTTAACAGGCCTCCATATATCAGTCTTCTATAGACAGAAGCCTGGAAAGGCCCAGTAGGTAAGAATCTCAATACATCACACAACCAAAATAGTCTATGCCAATGGTTTCTTTTTCAATAGTAAGAGTGAAATAATAATGAAGAGTATGTATTATTCATTCTTCTTTTAAGTACCATACCACATGAAGTTGACTTATATTTTTTTCTATATCACTTTATATGATCATATTCAAAAATTTATAAAAATTTGGTGAAATAATTCTGGATTCCTTCAGAGATTAATAAATTCTTCCATTCTCTGTCTCTGGTATACATAGTTTTCTTTCCTTTAAATGAGAATCATAAATAACTAATTGCCAATGTTATTTGGTTCTACTTATATTTATAAAAGCTTTATAAACTAGAAACTATTATGTACATATTAATTATACTCTGGCCACACGAATCAAAAATCCTTTTAAATGTTTTATTACTAATAAATGATGTTTTCCTATATATCAAGTACATAAACATATTCAATCCAAAAACAACACTTAGAGTTAAATACCACTGTCCCCACTTTAAACAAACTAACATTTAAGCTAAATAATTTCCCAAGATCACACAGTTGGAAAAGAGAGAGACAAAATGAAATAGAACCAAGGTAGCTTATAATCACTACATATAACTGCCCTGAGTCTGACCAAGGCAAGTTCTGTTACTAGGCCTTAAATATCACACGTATTTCAAAATATTACCAAAATTCAGGCACAGTTCAATAGCAGTATTGACTGTTACGAACTCCCAGCTATATCATCAGCAAATATGTCTATAACATTAACTTGCCATTCTATAAATTTCTATCAACTGAAATAGGAAACGTGGTGAATTGAGTCCTTTATAATTGGATTCATGAGTGCTCTTCAGCTACATTAATACCATGAAGAAAGGAGCTCCCCAAACTCTTCCTTTTTTTATCTTTTGCCCTTATATATGCACCTAAAATGTTTGAAATGTTTGAATCTTAGAGTTTTAATCTGACTTGTAAACACACACAGACACTCACATGGCAGGATAATCACAGCAAAAAACAGATCTAGGAGATGGAGCATACTTCAAGAGCACAGATTCGGAGTTCTGGCTCCCCTTGTGTACTTCCAGGCATGTATGTTCAATTTGTTCATTTGTGAACATGTGAAAGGGACATGGATTTGGCTCAGTTGGTAGAGGGCTACTCTGCAGTCTCTGAGGTCCTGGGTTTGATTCCCAGCACCACAAAAATGAGAGAACATGGTGATCTACTCCCAACACAATCCCGAAACAATCAGCCATTGAAAACCCTTATGAGGGTCACTACGGAGTCAGAAATGACTCAGTGGCACCTAACAACAACAACAAACATGGGATAACCTCTGATACCTTGTAGATTGCAATGTGACCTAAATGAGACAAAAGTATAAATAAGGCACATAACATATAGCTGGACTCCATAAGAGCTGCACCCAGGGTGGTCACTGTTGTTTAAATTAATTCTGTCTAGTGATTTGGTACACAGTGTGCCACGTGATGTATCCCTTCATTTGCTGTTTTTCTTAGTTGATACTTTATTCAAACTCAGAACCATGATTAAAAAAAAACTCTCTGCCATATTATACACCTGGGTGAAAGGAAACTTTAACAGTTACTTGCTGACTAGATTGTCAGTCATTCACTATTTAAGTAGAGAATGTTGGAATTCCAGTATAAGGTCTTCCAAAGCCAAGATTGTTAGGAAGGTCAGCAGATAGTCTTTGACACAGGAGAAACTTGTTTTTGCCAGATGCCTTTTTTTCCAGTCCTTTCCTTCATTTTAGAACCCTCTGCTGTACATATTCATGTTGTTGGAACACTCTTTTATAGAGAAAAGATACATGATATAAATCGTAAACATATAATCACTGTTTAAAATAAAAATTCTCCTGTAGTGAACATATTATTGTTACCGACAATTCAGTGTTATGATTTATAGGGCAGGAGTTTAGCTTAGTTGGTAGCAAGCTGCTCTCCACTCTCTGAGGCCCTGGGTTCAATCCCCAGCACTGCAAAAATGGGAGAAGCACCTGGCAACCCACTCCCAAGACAATCCTGAAACAATCTGCCATTGAAAACCCTATGAATAGTAGAGGAGCACTGACATAGTGCCGGGCATGGCCCGGTTTTGAGGTGTGTTTTGTTTTGTTACATGTAGAGTCACTGTGAGTTGAACCCACTTGATGGCACCTAACAAGAACAACAGCATAAACATATATCCACACATGAAAAAAGCCCTTCATGGGGATTGCTTACTGCAACTTTATTCATAATGCCCCAATCCCAAAATCTACAAAGATGTCCTTCAATAGATGAATGGGTAGACAAACTGTGCTCCATTCCTATAAGGGCATATTATTCAGCAATAAAAAGAAGTAACAAAAAGACGAAGAAAACTTAAAAGTGCATTACTAAGTGAAAGCAACCAATCTGAAAAGACTACATATGGTATAATTCCAACTCTATGATATTCTGGAAAAGGCAAAACACAGAGACAATAAAAAGCTGAGTGGTTTCCAGGAGGCAGGAAGAGGAAAGATTGGATGAAAAGATGCTGCATGAGGGATTATTACGGAAGTAAAACTGTTCTATGTGACACATGTAGGATGGGCGCACATTACTGAACATTTTTAAAACCCATTTTTAAAACCTATGTAACACATAGTGTGAACCCTAATGCCAACTATAGACTTTGAGTGATGACAGGTCAACATTCATCAACTGTAACAAATGTACCATAGATGTGAATAATAAGGGAAACTGTGTACAAGAGTAAAAGGAGCAAGTGTAAAAGAATTCTCTGTGCAATTGTCTATCAGTATCTGCAGAGGACTGGTTCTAGGAACCCCCAAAGATACCAAGATCTGCAGATGCTCAGGTCTCTTATATAAATGGCATAGTATTTGCATATCCAATGCACATCCTCCCATATACTTTGAATTATCTCTAGATTACTTATAATACCTAATTCAACATAAATGCTAAGTGAATAATTGTTGTATTCTGTTGCTTAGGGAATATTAACAAAAAAGTCTGTAAATGTTAAATACAGATGCACTTTTTAAAAAAATATTTCCAATCCATAGTTGGTACAGTCTGTGGATTCAGAACCTATAGATATGGAGGGCGTAACATTCCACTCAGTTTTGCTCTTGGCCTGAAACTGCTCTAAAAAATGATAATAAGATCTATAATTTTTTTTAAAAAAAAAGATGATTCTAAAGAAATTATTTTGAATGTGAAGGAATGAGTTCCTTACAGTGTAATTTGGGGTGGAGGTTTAGGATTATACCATTGTCTCTAGCATATTCCATCCATCTCCCAATACCAATCAATACCAATCAAACTGATGCTGATTCCCTTTCAGTTCTGCAAGCCTGGCCAGTGACTTCAGGAAACGGAGGAAGAGTGAGCCTACAGTGGGTCCACCCAGGGGCTTGGGAGATCAGAGTGTAAGCAGGACCAGCCCTGGTCGGGCGGACCTCCCAGGATCAAGCGCCACCCTTACAAAGTCTTTCATTAGTTCTTCTCCCTCCTCCCCTTCGAGAGCAAAAGGTGAGCAGTGATAATTGAACACACAAAAAATTCACTAGCTGGAGTTTTAGCGTAAAGTACAGGTGAGGACCCGTGCTATGATAGTGCTATGTGTTCACTTTTACCTATAGCATCTTGAGCAAAATATAGTTTCAGAGTAATAGCTTTTTCCTGCCCACACTGACTCAAGCTGGCAAGCCACTTGGGTCACCGAAAGGACTCAGACTACCATCTGTTGGTGCTTTTTTCCCCAAAAAAGATTATTTGGTCTTTTTAAGG
This sequence comes from Pedetes capensis, assembly GCA_007922755.1. Lineage (NCBI taxonomy): Eukaryota > Metazoa > Chordata > Mammalia > Rodentia > Pedetidae > Pedetes > Pedetes capensis. The sequence goes on along the minus strand of VMDO01027747.1, from coordinate 455 downwards.
AAAAATCCAAGTATCAAATAATTCATTGACATTTATAAACACTTTCATACAATCAGAATTTTCTAATGTTACTATAGCTAGAAAATTAATCAAATTTATAGGCTCAGAATTACAAACAGCAACAGAGAAAATTATTACCTCAAACATATATATGTGTGTTGGGGTTTTAGCTCTAGCCCGGCTAAAGTTAGGGCCAAACCCTCAACATAATAACGTGGTCAATGTCGGGAAAGAAGGACCTCAGGAGACCTTCAGGTGGTTGGAGAAGGACAGGGAAGGTTTATTGGGGTGCTCCCCTTATGGAGAGCAAGGAGCAAGCAGCCCCTATAGAGCAAGGCTCTATCCCTTTAAGTGCTGGCTCTAGGCCTGCAGCATGGAATGCTGCAGGCTAAGTGCTGGTACAGCTCAGCCTTAAAGGCACAGCCACAGCCGCTGGTGTTCAGTTGAGGTCCGAT
>VMDO01027746.1:0-24856 GCA_007922755.1 Pedetes capensis | reverse complement strand
AATACTACATAGTAAAAGATAGAGAAGACTTGGATGGGAAACTTAGATGGGAAGGGGGGAGGGGGGAAACATAGGGGAGGGTAAGGGGTAACCTATATGAATAATGTTTATCAAATTGCATATATGAAAATTGTCACAATGAAAAGCATGTCAAAATGAATCACATTATGATGTACATTAAAAATTTCTAATAAAAAAATTTCCATCAGGGGCAAATGATGTTATGGGAGTCAGAAACAGCCTTTCTCTGGGCAAAGGCACAGACAAGCTCTGCTGAGCTAACTGGACACCCCACTAAGGAGGACATGATCAAGAGATGCCACTACCTGCTTACATTGGTTAGCTTAGTTGGCCTGTTTGGGGCAATGCCATCCGGTTGACCAATTATTATTGAGTGAGGGCAAACTTCTAGGCCACTCTGCTCTTATGGGGCATCCAAAGGAGCTTCAGGCCCTAGGAGGCTGGCCCTAATCCTAGCCAGGTGACCTGCTCCAAGCACAGTCTTCGGCTGCATGGTACAAACACAACTGCTATGACTGTCCCAGAACTTCTCCCAGGGGCCAGAGGGCAGGGATACGACTTCTCCAAATGGGACACCTGAACATAAAAGATTGTCTTAATCTCTTCAGGCTGCTATAACAAAATACCATAGACTGGAGTCTTTGTATTTCCCACAGTTCTGCAGACTGGGAAGTTCAAGATCAAAGAAGATTCAGATCTTGATGTGAGCTTGTTTTCTGGGTCAGAGAAAGCAGCTTTATGTGTGTTCTCACATGGTGAAAGTGGCAAGGGTGCTCTCTGAGACCTTTTTTATAAGGGCGCTAAGTCCATTCATGAGGTCTCTGTCCTCAAGACCTAATCACCCCCCAAAGACTCTACCTCTTAATATTATCATCTTGTTGTTGTTGTTGTTGGGTGCTGTCGAGTTGGTATCCAACTCATAGCGACCCTCATAGGGTTTTCAATGGCAGACCGTTTCGGGATTGCCTTGGGAGTGGATTGCCAGGTCCTTCTCCCATTTTTGTGGTACTAGGAATTGAACTCGGGACCTCAGAGACTACAGCACAGTGCTCAACCAACCGAGCTAAATCCCAGCCCATTATCATCTTGGAGGTTAGGAATTCAACATACAAATTTGGGAGTGAGGGGGACATACATATTTGTCCCATTGCAAGGATTGACCTAGGGTCCTTCAGGAAATCTTCCTTCTATTTTGTTGTCTTTGGCACTTTAGCCTTTGACAATGTTAGCTTTTTGGTTTTTAGTTAGTTTTGTGTGTGTGTGGGTGTTTGTTTTGCTTTTAGCTATCTTATGTTTTATGATCCTTGGTACATTGTTTCTGTGATCAGCATGCCAGTCCTTGGAAGTTGTTATTATTTATCCATAAACTGTATATCCTAGTGAAGAGAGGAAGAGGTTCTGAAAGGCTGACTAAATGCAAGATGGTAATAAAGGAATGCTAAAATATGAAAATAAATATGTAAACAAAATAAAATTTCTATTAGGTAATTAGGAGTGGAAAAAGGAAGTCAGAAGAGGGGAAACTAGTGATATAATGCAGTGTATGGTAAGTCTAAACAAATGGTACTGACAGCTAGGGCTGAGTGCCCACATAAATAGCACTTAGGCCATCATAGAGAAGGCACAGTGAGTGGATATGGTTAGGACAGGCTGAGAGAAGAGGCGAAGATGCCAAGTCCCATTCTTTTTCTTTACATTTTTGTTTCAGAGAAAATCATATGGATTCTTTTTGGGGTTACTTTGTTTGTGGCAGGGTCCTGATCTGTAGCTGAGGCTGGCCTGTGAGTCAGGATCCTCTACCTCAGACTCCTGAGTACTGGGATTATAGATATGCACCACCAAGCCTGTCTTGGTGTTACATTCATGAGTAACATTTCTTGGAACATTCTTAGAAAAAATGTCTTTCTTTTTCTCCTACTTGCCATGATGTGCTAAAGCAGCATCTCACGGATGCCTTTAAGATATCCAGAATCTACATATTCTAAGTCAGAAAGTCAAATAACTTTGGCTCCACCACCTGATGGCTGGCAACTTGGGAAAAAACATGTAACTTCTCTAGATCTGTTTTCTTACTTGAAAAAACTGAGCTAATGATAGCTACCTCCTAGGCTTGTAGACACTGAGAAATTTGCCCATATTTGGAAAAGGTGCTCAAATTAACTAACATAATGCTTGATACATGTTGTTGTTATTGTTGTTAGGTGCTGTCAAGTTGTGTCCAACTCAGGGTGACCATCATAGGGTTTTCAATGGCTGTTTGTTTTGGGATTGCCTCAGGAGTGGATTGCCACATACATGTTGTTCTTAGGTGTCATCAAGTCATGTCTGACTCATAGCGACCCTTACAGGGTTTTCAGTGGCTGATTGTTTCCAGATTGCCTTGGGAGTGGATTGCCACATCCTTCTCCCATTTTGGGGGTGCTGGGAATCAAACTCAGGACCTCAGAGACTGCAGAGTGGCGCTCCACCAACTGAGGTAAATCCCAGCCCCAGCCACATACATAGTCAGGGCTTAATCAGTCATGAGGTTCTCTTCCCCTTTCCTAGGCTGCATGATAGATTTCTATTATGAGTAGGGGGCAACCAGTACAGCTCCTGGCAGTATGCCGAGAGTGTGGTAACTCTGCTGAAATGCTTGTCTCTGGAATTTGGGTCAGCTGTCTTGGAAACCCAAGGCTGACCTCTCATTGGTGGCTGCTCAGAGACCCTTATCTCTGTCTGGGAAATGGATGGTGGTACTAGAATTCACACTTCCCGGTACATGGCCCCCTACAACCTTCAAGAGTTCTTGCACACATGCTGGCTGTCAAGAGAATGAAAGGACAGCACAGTTTAAGCCTGAAAAGTGCTGAGTCCAGGCATATATGTTAAAAAGTGAGGACATTTGTTAGCCAAGGACAAGCACATATTGCTAGGTAATCAGAAGTTTCCCAGTGAGCTGGTCCAGCACTGAGAGACAGCAATCTTTCTTACAAAGATTTTCCCAGGCAGCCTTCTAAAAGCCAGTAGTAGTTCAATCAGATAGGGCAGACAGGCCTGTTAAGCAGACAGAGAGGGAGAAATGGCTTTTGGTGCTCTAATTAATTAATTAAAACTGTTTACTGAGAAAGCAGCCACTATGAAGGGAGAAAATCTGAATTTGAGTTTGGATCTTGTTTAAAGTCTAGAAATCGAAGAAAGGTAGAGACTGTATTATCACAGACCCCCTTGAAATCTAAATAACATCCCTTTAAAACTTAAGTGTAATTTCAGAGTAAATCAGGTACAAACCCATAGGTCCTGTGATTTTACACACTAGGGTTTTTGTTGAATCAATAATAATAACAAGGAGCCAGACAGGGTGGCACGCCTGTAATCCCAGCAGCTTGGGAGGCAGAGGCAGGAGGATCGCAAGTTGGAGACCAGGGGCAGTCAGTGTAACTTTAGCAAGACCCTGTCTCAAAAAAGTAAAAAAAAAATGGGCTGGAGGTGCAGCTCAGTGGTCCAGCACTTGCAAAGCATGCAAGTGTGAGGCCCTGGGTTCAACCCCCAGTACTGTAAAAAACAACAACAACAAAAAACCAACCAAACAAACAAAAAAACCCCCAAAACCCCACAATAAACAAATGACAAAATACTTCCGGTTGGAGAAACAGATCCAAAGCAACCCCTACACTCCAACAATTCCATTTATTTTCTATTTTCCAATACTTTTGCAAAACCCAGGGCCTTGAACATGCTAGGCAAGTGCTCTACCTCTGAGCTGCACCCCCAGTCCTTTTTTGATCTTCTGTTTTCAGGCAAGGGCTTGCTAAATTGCTCAGGCTGCCTTTGGTCTCAAACTTGCAGTCCTCCTGCCTCAGCTTCCCGAGTTGCTGGGGATTGCGCGATTGTGCCACCACACCCGGCCAAACCTGCCTCTTTTAACATCTGCTGCTAACACTGGAGGGGGAGGAACTTTTGTGGCTCTGAAGCTTTGCTTTAAGTGGGTAACCAGTTTCCATACAGTGATACTGCTGTCCCCCAAGTTTGCAGGGCTTCTGTTCTCTCTTTCTTTCTCTGGCATGCAGGGACTCAAGTGAAAAGGGGATTCATGTGGAGAAGGTGTTTATTCTTTGAAAGATGCCATTAGGGTTTGTGTTGGGGATAGGGAAGAGAAGGTCTTAGAGGTGAGAAAATGACGCTCTTGTTACTACTCTCTTTTCCTTTCTCTCACCTTGTCATTAAATGATGAAAAGAAGGGTCACCTTCTTAAATGTTTGAAAATTGCCTTCTGATACTTTAGACAGCTGACTAAACTCTTGTTCAGAGTGGCCATTGGCCTGGGAAGTGGGATAATCATCTGGTAAAAAGGAAAATTAAATCTAGTTTTAATTATGTGAAGAAAGATAATTGATATAGTATGTTGCTGTCACTTATGGTGGTGCTATAAACAGACTCCATTTCAGTGGGGACAGACCTGAGCCTTCATAAGAAAGTGATGTCTGAAAAAGACTTCTGAAAAAGATATCCTAATTAGAGTAGGGAGATTGAAAAGTAGTAAAAGAGAGGATATTCTCTGGGTAGTGGTGTTTTTTGCCAATCTCAAAGACACAGGGTAAACTTTGCCCCTAAGGTACATTATATTTCTTTTCTTTTCTTTTCTTTTCTTTCTTTTTTTTTTTTTTTTTTGAGGCAAGGTCTCACTGTGTAGTCCAGATTGGCCTGGAACTTGCTGTGTAGACCAAACAGGCCTCCAACTGTGTTGATCCTCCTGCCTTAGCCTTCTAGGTTCTGGGATTGTAGGCATTTGCTACAATGCTCATCTTGGTTCATTATGTTTCTGAAGGTAATGGGTAATGATTAATTGATATGATGAATCCTGTATCCCTTTGACCCCTCCCCACCATAGGGTAAACCTGGCTTTTTGTTTGGTTTTCAATCTAAGTAAAGAGTGAACATCAAGTTATCACTGTATAATCTAGGTCAAATCATAATTTAAATAACTTTTATTGAATAATCTTTTCAATGGAAAAACTACTTGTTTTTTAAAAAAATCTGAGACTAAGTATTTCAAGGTTTTCAGATTGCAATAATTGAGCTCCTGGTGAGCTATACCTAAATAGCCAATCCAGCTAACATTTGGCATGTATGCAAAAAGTGAGAGTGAGTTAAAACCCTGCTCTGATCCTGCTAAAAATGTAGATATAACTGGGGGTAGAAAAATAGGGAGAAGAAATTGTTAGTTCAGTGCCTTTAAACTGGGGCCTGTGCATGATGGCCTTTAGAAGTTCTGTGAATGCTTTACTACCAGAAGCAAGATTTTGTGTGTTTGTGCTTTTGTCATAGGAGGGAATTGGTAGCTTTCATCAGATTCTCAGAAGGGTCTCTGTCTCCCTAAAAGAATAAAACCCACAACATTTGAAAATGCTCAGTACATTGGACTAAATATTTAAAAATTGGATTTTAAAAAAGTAATTTCTCGGGGCATCATATTTTCTCTTTACATACTGAGAGACTTAGAATGTTAGCTATTATGAGATCCACAACTTAACAAGCTATTTAGGATTTTTTTTTTTTTTTTAAAGTCTCACTCTGTAGCCCAGGCTGGCATAGAATTTAAAATCCAAACTCAATGGTTATAAAAATTATTTCACAATAAGAGAAGTTCAATAAAAAGAGACAGTTTAGAGTATTGGATGGTCTTAATAATTTAAATGGAAGTTTTTCTAAGAACTGGTGGACTTTATGAAGGAAGAGGGTTTGTCATTTGCACTGTGGGACTGTGTGAGGAAAATGTCACCTGAGCGCCACTAGGAGGCGCAATGATACAGTGAGAGAGAGGAAACCAGCATCTACTGTTGCCTTAGAGTCTACATCTCGTGAGACCTTGGACAGGTCACTTAATCTTACTCTAAATCAGTTCTCAGATCTGCAAAATAGAGATAATTTTTCTCAATAAATGTGTTTTGATGAGTCTATGATAAACAGCAAAGCACTTTTTTAAAAGTGCACTATGGCTGTTAAAATAAATGTGTTGATAAAGATTGGCAAGAAGATGTAAAGTTGTATTTTAGATTTTGTGTATGAATTTTTATTCAAGCATATGTAAGTGATATAATGCATTTTTTACTGGAAAGGTAAACACAGAAGTGTGATTGTCTTTAGAGAATAAAATTAAAACAGGAAGAAGGTTTCTACTTTTCATTTAATTACTTCTGTTAAAAATATTAACAGAGATGGGCACTGTGGTGCACAACTGTAATCCCAGCATCTGGTGAGGCTGAGGCCACAGGCAACCAGCACAATTTAGCAAGACCTTGTCTCAAAATAAAAAAACATATATAGAAAGAAAAGGGGGAGTTGGAGGTGTAGCTCAGTGGTAGAGTACTTCTCTTGCATGAACCAGGCCCCAAGTTTAACTCCCTAGTACTGGAGGGGGGAAAAATTATCAATGGGGATATCTGGGCAGTGGGATTAGGGGCTGTTTTTATTTCTCTCTTATTTCTTTCTTAAAAACTAAAAAAAGATTTTAAAATTACAATGAAAGACCCTTGGAGAAACGGCAGCATGTAGTTACTAGTAGAGCTATTATTAATGAGGAATAATCATGACTGGATTAACACTTGATTATAGAAAAGAGACTATTTTAGCTGGGCGTGGTGGCGCACGCCTGTAATCCCAGCGGCTGGGGAGGAGGAGGCAGGAGGATCGCAAGTTCAAGACCAGAGACAGTCAGTGTAACTTAGCGAGACCCTGTCTCAGAAAATAATAAAATCTACAAAATGGGCTGGGGGTGCAGCTCAGTGGTCCAGGCCCTGGGTTCAACCCCTAGTACCGAAAAAAAAAAAAAAAAAGAAAAGAGACTATTTTCGGGAAAATATTCCCCAAGGATGGGAAGTACCCCAGGTTCATTTCTGGAAGTCCCTTGAATGGAAGAAACTTGGTATCAGTTTTCCTTTCATAGGAAATCTGCATCCCTAGCATAATGTCACTGTGAGACCGTGCTGCTGGCTCTGCTTTCAGAGGACTGCCTGATACCTGCTCGAGAGCATCACTCCAGCAGTTATTCCTCTCCTAGAGGCCACCCCTCCTTACTGGATCATCCTTTCATCAGATGTAAACCTTCTCTCATTTCTGCCACTTTTAGGAAACCCTCTGTGGATGCCATGTCACCTTCTTTCCTAACTGCCTTCCCATTTCTTGGCTTCCTTTTACCTACTGGCTTCTCTATGGCATGGTCTGTGCTTGCTCTCTCTACGGCCTCTCCTCCTATTCTCTCTTTCAACATGATTGGTTGTTTCTTTTCCTTCCTTTCCTTTCTTTTCTATCCTTTCTTTCTTTTCTGAAGTTCTGAGGTTCTTTTCTTAGTGGTGCAGTTTTTATAGGGAAGCCTAATGTGTGCTAGGTACTCTACCACTGAGCCATCACCCACAACCCTAGCCATCAACATGTGTTTTAATGGTGAGTTTTAAACTGATATAAAAATAGGGAGAATAATGTAATAAACTCCCGTATGCTCCTTTCCCAGCTTTAACAATTATCAGTCACAGCCAGTTTTGCTTTACCTATATCCTTAATCAGGCTGGGATTTAGCTCAGTTGGTAGAGCGCTGCGCTACAGTGTCTGAGGTCCCGAGTTCAATTCCCAGCACCGCAAAAATGGGAGAAGGGCCTGGCAATCCACTCCCAAGGCAATCCCGAAACAGTCAGCCATTGAAAACCCTATGAGGGTCGCTATGAGTTGGATACTGACTCGATGGCACCCAACAACAACATATCCTTACTCATTTCTCTTTTCCCATATGTTGAAGCAAGTTTCATATACCACATTACTTCATCAGTAAATATTTCAAGGAGTATTACTAAAATGTAAAAACATTCTTGACCCCTCAACCAATATCTTAAAAACATTTCTTTTGGTAGTACTTGGAGGTTAAACCTAGGACCTTGCTTATACTTTGCAAGCACTCTACCATGGAGCTCCACCCCCAGCCTCCTTTTTATTTGTTATTTTGAGACAGGGTCTCACTAAGTTATGAAGGCTGCCTCTGCCCTTAAACTTGCAATCCTCCTGCCTCCATCTCCTGAGTGGCTGGAATTATAGGCCTGTACTACCAGGTCCGGCTCAAAATCAATGATTTTTTTAATATCATTAAATATCCAGTTTTATTGAAATTTTAAATTTTCACATATATGTTATAAGTTTTAAAGGTCTACTTGAAACATGATTCATATATATTCTGTTTATGGTATTTATTTCCTCTCCTCCCTTTGTCCTCCCCAGTTCCCTTGTAATTTGTTGAAGGAACCATAATAGGACTCTTCATTTTTCACAGTCTGGATTTTGCCACTTGCATCCCTGTGAAATAGATTAACAGGTTTCTCTGACTTCTGAATTTTCTAAAAGTTGGTTGCTAAATCTAGAGGGTTGATCAGATTTTTTGTAGAGTAAAGGCCAGGATTACTTCAGAGATAGTGGTATGTTCTTCCATGAGGAGGCTTATAAAAAAATCTTTTAAAATACTAGTGGGTGTTGATAATCAATGCCTAGATGCATTAATTCATTTGTTGTTGTTGTTAGGTGCTGTCGAGTCGGTATGTGACTCATAGCGACCCTCATAGGGTTTTTCAATGGCTGACTGTTTCGGAATTGCCTTGGGAGTGGATTGTCAGGCCCTGCTCCCATTTTTGTGGTGCTGGGAATCAAACTCGGGACCTCAAAGACTGCAGTGCAGCGCTCTACCAACTGAGCTAAATCCCAGCCCCATTAATTCATTAGAATTTCCAAAATGATAATGTTCTAGTTTTATCATTCTGTTTTCAGTGATTTGCTAGAATACCTTAAGGGAGAAATTTATGTTCCCTCATCTACTATTTGGGTATTTAGTGGTGCAGTTTTTATAGGGAAGCAGGATAAACTTTTTCCTTTATTTACTAGTCTCAATAAGTTCTTTTCCTAGTATCTCCCAATTTGATTTTAGGCTCTATAGCATGTATTAAGCCATTGAAAACCTTATGAATAGTAGAGAAACACTGACAATGGTGCCGGGGAAGGCACAGTGTTGGGTAGGGTTTCGTCTGTCGTACATAGGGTCACTATGAGTTAGACCTGACTCAATGGCACTTAACAACAAGAAGAAGCATGTATTAATACTTTATTTCTTTTTATTGCTGAATAATAATCCATTGCATGGATATATTGTTGCATGGCAAAAATGGGAGAAGGATGTGACAATCCATTCCCAAAGCAATCCCGAAACCATCAGCCACTGAAAACCCTATAAAGGTCTCTGAGTAGGATCTGACTTGGTGGCACCTAACAACAACAACATAGCATGGAGATATATATATATATATATATATATATATATATATATATATATATATATATTATTTCATTAGTAGATGGATCTTAGGGTTATTTCTGCTTTTTGCTGTTATGAATAATAATGGCAAATCATTTGGTGAACTTAATTTAAAATTCAAGCTGGGAGCTGGGAGAGGACAGCTTAGTGGTACAGCCCTGAGTTTGATCCTCAGTAGCTATCCTCCCCCTGCTAAAAAAAATCAAGCTGAAGCTGGAGATATAGCTTAGTGGTAAAACTGGAAGTTCAATTCCTAGCAAGGAAAGAAGGAAGGAAGGAAGGAAGGAAGGAAGGAAGGAAGTTTTTTCTTGACAGAGGTTTTCATGGGCATACATGCTGACTGGGTGGGGGGGGACAGAGGGGAAGGGTATAATCTGAGGAGGAATTTGACAGTCAGTCTAGGCTAAGCCTGTGCCTCTAGATCAGTAAATATAGGTGAACAAATGGCAAGATGATAACCTTGAATGGACAGAGATGCCTGTGTAATACAATCCTTTTTGAACTCTACTGTCCTCAGTGGCACCTGGTAAGCTGTCAATGCTTGTTAACATTTCATTGATTCCTGTACCACATTAAGGCCTTCTTAGAGCATTCTACCATAGCCAAGTTTGTAAAGTAAAATTTCTGGTGACTAATATTTATCTAAATTAAGTTAATTATAGGGGTAATAAAGCTCACTTAGACATGTGTTTTGAAGAGATTAGAGTTGAATTTTCTAAACAAGAAGCAAGGGAAACCTTTCATGGAAAATTGATTTGCCATCATTCCTGTTGACCAGGCATAAATTCACTGTGGGAATGACTCCTAAATACCTCTGTTCAGGATCATCCATTGGGGTTAAAGAGGAATAAACAGACATATCTCACATCACATTGGGAAGGTGGCCCCTGAAACCTCAAACACAAATATTAGTATAAATTGTTTAAAAGAAATAGTAAAGAAAATGATGGTGTAGATTTGTATATATGTGTCTGCAGGACAGAAATGGTTGCCAAAGGGAAGGAGTGGTTTGAAAGCTGATTCCAGTTGTGGTTGATGATTACATTTTCCTGTATTGTTTTTCTTTCTTTCTTTTCCTTCCTTCCTTCCTTTCTTTTTGTTTTCTTTCCTTCTTCCTTTCCTCCTTTCTTTTCATTCATTATATTACATCCACAGAAGTTTTCCTGTCTATATCTTGCCAACTCCCTCCACCATCTTCTGCCCATAATTAGATTTCATGTTGTTTCATTCAATAAATTCTTACCAACTGCTTTTTGGGGTGCTGGAGATGTTACAAAGATAGTAGGCATTAGAGAAACAAAACTATTAAGACTTGGATTTTGCTCTCTAAAGTTTATAGTGTGGTGAGGTAGACAAGTAAGTTCAATGGTTGTGTATGTACAGTGTGATAAAGTAAATCCTGTGATAGAAGTATTCATAGAATATTATGGGGACACTAAGAAGCAATGTCTAATCAGCCTGTGTTAGGTGTGGGGCTCAGGGGAAAGTTCTTATAGGAAAGATGCTTTTGAATTGACTTTTTTCTTGTTGCTTAACATTTAAAAATTTTCAAGTAAAATGCACAGATTGTAATATAAGTTGATAAATTTAAAAAAATATGTCAATAAATAATACCTCAATCAAGATATAAATTATCTTCATTACTACAAAAGGTTGCTTTGTCCTTCTTTCTAGTCAATATTCCGCCCCAGCCACCACCTCAGAAGCAACCAGGTATTTAGAGTAGGAAGAAGAGGAGGAAGGGCACTTCCATAGAGAGAAGACTGTGCAAAAGCATGGATATGAGAGAAGTTGCAACATATATAAGGGGCCCCAGCCCTCTGATCTTATATTTCTGGGGCTAAGGGTATGTCATATCTGTAAGATGGATAGCTGACAGAGATGAGGCTAGGAGCCCAGGGGCCAGGGAATGGGAAATCAAGTAACTTACTTTTATCCTCTGAGAAAAAGGAGGTCCATTTTCTGTTACTTTAACAACATTCCTCATGTTGGGTATTTTATAAAGAGATTTCTTTAGCTCACAGTGCTGGAGATTTGAGGACATAGTGTTGGCATTATATTGGCTCTGATGAGGACCTCATGGTAGATGGCATCACAAGGGAGGGCATGTGCATGAGGTAGATCACATAGTGAGATAGGAAGCCAGAAAGGGCTATCCAATGGTCAGGTGCTCTCTTTTATAACAATTCTCTTGTTTGAAATAACCAGGAATCTCATGAGAACTGTCTTAATCCCTTCCTTTCCAAGGGCAGTACCCCCAGTGACCCAATAAAGTTAACCTCTTAAAGGTTCTACCACCTGTTTGCATCACCACTTGGGGACCAAACTTCCAATGTATGAACTTTTGGGAGATGAACCACATCCAAATGATAGCAGGCATGGAAGGGTTTCAGACAGGCTAGTGGTCTAAGTGGTACACTAAGACTTTGTTTTAAAGAGATTACTTTGATGGCAGTATGGTTGGAAGATTAGAAAGGGGCATAGAGTAAAGGAAGAGAGACCTGGTTAGGAGGCAATTACAGTTATGTAGAAGTGATGGAGGCCTGAGCCCAACAGTGTGTGGTGGAAATATAGGGGAAAAAAATGAATGGGAGAAGAGTTGACGCGTTAGGGTCTCCAGTACTTGGTGTTTAGGTGGAGGTTGAAGAAAAGGGAGGTACCTACAAAACAGCATGTACATGGTTTTTCTTTGGTGGCATGAGATTTTGTGCCCACCATATTTCAGGATTTCTTTATTCTTAGTTACCAGTTAGCTAGTGGAGAATAATAGAACTCAACTCCCTGGCTCCCACTCCAGATGGAGAGAGTTTTTCTACCTTATTTTTAGGGCCCATTAAATTTCTCAGGAATGGGCCAGTTCTTATTGGTGAACAAATCAATCTTGGGCTCATTTTCTCAAGAAGTGACAGGTATATTCAACCTGTAGTTTTAAAAAATACCAGCTTTATGACTTATATAATTCACATACTTTGTAATTTACCCAGGTAAAGTGTATAATTAAATGCTTTTAAATATGTTCACAGATTGTGCAAGCATCATACAATAGAACAGTTTCATTACCCAAAAAGAAGTCCTATACCTATTAACAATTATTTTCTAATTCTGCCCCTGCCCCCAGCCTTAGGTAACTACAAATCTTCCTTTCTCTATAGATTTGCCTCCTCTGGAGTGTTCGTATAAAGGAAATGATATAATATGTGCTCTTTTGTGACTGGCTTCTTTTACCTAGCCTAGTCTTTTCAAGATTCATCCATATTATAGTATGTATCAGTACTTTCTTTTTATTACTGAATAATAATCCATTGCATGGATATATTAACTGTTTATCATTTTATCAGTAGTTGGGTCTTAGGGTTGTTGCCACTTCTTTGGCTGTTATGAATAACAATGCTCTGAGCATTTGCATACAAATCCATTTGTGATTTTGTATTCTTTATTGTGGTACTAGAGGTTTGAACCCAAGGCCTTGTGCATACAAGTGCTGTACCATTGAGCTCTACCCCAGCCCCTTTGTATGTAGGTATGTATTTATTTATTTACTTAATTTTATTTTTGCCTTTTGAGACAGAGTCTCACTATGTAGCCAAGACTGGCCTTGAATTCTCTCTTAATACTCCTGCCTCAGTCTCCCAAGTGCTGGGATTACAGGTGCCACTACCATGCACAAGGATCACAAATTCAAGGCAAGGCAGCAGCCTGTATAACTGAGACCCTGTCTCAAGATAAAAGAATAAAAAAAAGGACTGAGAGTATGAGTCAGTGGTAGAATGCTTGCAAAGCATGTGTGAGGCCCTGGGTTCAACCCTCTAGTACCAAAAAATTTAAATTTTGATACAGAGTCTCACTAAGTTGCAAGGGCTGCCTCTGGCCTTGAACTAGTGACACTCCTGGCTCAGCTGTCTGAATAGCTGGGATGACAGGCATGTGCCACAGTGCCTGGCTCAATTTGTGATTTTGTTATATTTATTTTTATTTATTTATGTAGTTAGTTAGTTTTGCTTTGTTTTGCAGTATTTGGAGATTGAACCAAGGGCTTTACACATACTTTGCAAGTGCTGTACAACTGGGCTACACTCAACCCATTTTTTATTTTTTATTTTTGGGTCACTCACTAAATTATGCAGGCTGCCTCTGGCCTCAAACTCACCATCCTCCTGCCTCTGCCTTCTGAATTGCTGGGGTTACAGGTGTGCACCACTGTACTTGGGTTTCAATCTGTGATTTTAAATGGGTATGACTACCTTATGGGGTTGTTGAAAAAATAAAGGATGCATGTAAAACACCAAATACAGTGCTTTGTACACAAGTGCAAAAAATGGTGATTCCAACCTGATGTGTGTGTGTCCCTGTACTTTGTATTTAAAAAAAATCAGTGTTGATCTTCTCTTGCAAAAATAAATAAATAAATAAATAAATAACGATTCTATATAATGAATGTAGTGACAATGATGACAAAAGTCTCTCATAGGAGGGAGAGATGATTTTTGATGGCTTCCAAACACTTCTTTTTCTTCTTTGTCTTACTGCATGACTCCACTTTGATCTATTTCTAGTCTCTTCTCCTTTTCTTCTATATCCCTTTAATTTTTTCTTCTATATCCCTTTAATTTTCTTTCCCAAGTCATATTGTAGCATTATTAGTGATTCCCTTATGTATTGGTTAGTACCTCATAGCCTGAGGACAGCGCTGCAGCCTTTATTACTCTTTGGGAATGAACTTGGGTACAAATAGGGCAATGAATGGGAAATTATTGTTGAAAAAAGTCTATAAGGATTTTTCTGGACTTTTAGAGGTTCTATTTAGGTGGCACCTGCAGATATACCACTGTGGTATCCGATCTCATCAGATCTCAGAAGCTAAGCAGGGTCAGACCTAGTTAGTACTTGGAAGGGAGACCACCTGGGAACACCAGGTGCTGTAGGCTTGGGAGAAGGACCCAGAAACCCACTCCAAAAAAAAAAATCAGCCATTGAAAACCCTATGAATAATACAGAAGCACTGACAATAGTGTTTCACCTGTTGTACACAGGGTTGCTAACAGCTGGACGCTGACTCCATGGCACTTAACAACAACAGCAACAACATTTAGGTGGCACTGCTCTGCGCCTTCTCAGGACCCAGGTTCAATCCCCAGCACCACAAAAATGGGACAATTCACTCCTGAAACAATCCCAAAAAACACAACCATTGAAAACCCTTTGAGGGTCCCTATGAGTTGGACCTGACTTGACAGCACCTAACAACAACAACATTTAGGTGACAAGACCTAAAGCAACATTTCTGCAATAATTATCCAAGCTTTACAACTTTTGTATATACAAATGTTCAGAATTTTGTGTCAATCAAAGGACTATTTGGGCTTTTTCTATATTTTATGCGAGATAATTATTTTCATAGGCATTTATCTTTTTGTTGTTTTTCAATACTGACAGGTTGAATCCAGGATCTCACACATGTTGGGAATGTGCTCTATCACTAAGCTGCACCCATAGCCCCTTTAAAACTTTTTTTTTTTTTTTTTTAATTTTAGGATAGGATCTAATTTACACAAGCTGAATCTGGTCTTGAACTTGTGACCCTTCTGCATCTGCCTTCTGGGTTGCTGGGAGTCATTATTTGAATACAAAATATCCCTCTAAGGTCATAGGCGTTAACATTTGCTCCCAGATAGTGCTGTTTATAGAGATCATAGACCTTTGGGAGGTGGAATTCTTGCTTCGCAGAAGTGGCTCTCTAGGGGTGGACCTTTGGAAATTTTTACCTGGACCTGCAGTTCCAGGAAACTCTCTGCTTCCTGCCTCATGATGCCATGAGATTGACAGAGGCCCTGCCTCCACTGCTGCCATGCCTGTTCTGCGGCCATTATGGAATTACCCTCTTAACAGTGAGTAGATATGTCTTCCCCCATAAATTTACTTTGACCAGTTTCTCTGTCACCAGTTCTCAGTGATGTACCAGCTGACTAATGCAGAAAATTGATCCCAGAGAGAGGGGTCGCTGCTATGTAGAAACCTAACCATGTGGTTCTCAGGCCTTTGGAGCTTATTTGTGGGATGAGTTTAGAAGAGTTTGAGGATGTGAGCAGGAGAAATCATGGAGGGCTTGAGGGTGTCTGGTGTGTATAAGCAAGACCAGATGCAGCTGTTGATAGGAATGCAGGCAGGATTCACAGGGTTTTAAAGGAAAGTGAGGACTGTATTGGACTTTGGACTAGAGGTGAGCCATGTTATATCCTAGCAGAGATTTTATGCATTTTGTCTATGCCCTGAAGATTTCAATGAGGCTGAATTTAAAAGTCATGAACTAATTAACTTGGCAGAGGAAATTTCACAAATGCGACAAGATGTAGGGGGCATGGCTTGGTTACATCTTACTGTGTTCAGCAAGACTTATGGAAAAATAGGAAAAAAAATGGCAGAATAGGAAGATATGAAAAATGTGTAGTTTTAAGAGACAAAAAGCCATGACAGTGAGAACATGGCATATTCCAGCAAGGAGATAAGCTGTGGCAAAGAAAGGCTGAGCACTTTGCACTGGAATAATAAAGATGGCCTAGAGACAAAGAAGGAGTCAGTCAGACCCCTCCTGTCTACGGCCATAGGGTATGAAACTAAAAACCCATTTAAAGGGAGAGTGAGAGTCAAAAGTCTTACAGACACCTTGCTGGAAAGAGGTCTCCTACGAAAATGGTTTATCAGCCTGATCATATAGAGGCCACCACTGCAGCCATGGTCCAAAATGGCCCAGCTGTCTCTTTACCTAGCAGTAATCCTTGATGACATCAACATGGTGCTGGTTTTGCAGGCATGAGGAATGCAAGAGTTAAAGGGGTTATGGAGGATGCCACCAAGGCTTCAGAAGATAGACTGCAAGGCCAGGCAATGGGTACCAGAGTTGAATAACCTGCAGCAATCTCCTGAAGGATAGATGAAGCTTTGTGGGTGGAGCCTAAGCAGCAGTAGAGACCCTAGCATTCTATAGATGCCAGCACCATGAAACATGTACTGAGGAAAGCTGTCAGCAAAAAGTGGAGTTTGTGCTGCAAATGGCAGGGGCATGGGGGTGGAGCTACCCAAACTTATTTAAGCTCAGATGGTGTCAGACGTCAGATGCCAGGTGATATTGTGTGTGCCAGATGCCAGACTTAAACCAAATAAGTTTTCAGTGGGATACTGACCTGGCTATGGACTGATCTTTCCTTTCTGTGCCTACATTTCTCTCTTCTGGAATGGGAATGCTTGTTCTGTGTCATTATATGTTTGAAGTTTGTAATCTGTTTTTTTGTTTTTCTGGGGCCCATAGCTAAGCTTGCTTTGAATCTCTGGACACTTGGGACTTGGGCTTGGACTTTTGAACATGGTTGAGGCTGTTAAGATTTTGAGTACTCAAAATTGAACTGCATGCATTTTGCAATGTGAGATAGCCATTAACCTTTGGGGGCCAGAAGTGTAGTAACATGGTTTGAATATAAAATGTCCCCCAAATGTGATGTGTTTTAATGTTCAGTCCCCAGCTGGTGACACTGTGCATGGAGGTTATAATCCTTTTAGAGGTGGGATTCTTGCTTGCACAGGTGGCTCCCTAGGGTTGGGCCTTTGGAGGTTTTTACCTGGACCAAAAAGATTTCTGCCTTTTCATCTGCTATTTCTTGAGGTTGTCTGACACAGGCCCTGTCTCTGTTGCTACCATGCCTGTCCTGTTGCCACTATGGACTGATCCTCTAACCGTGAGCTTTCAGTAAATATCTCTTCTCCCACAAATTTGCTTTGGTTGGTACCAGCTGACTAACACATCAGGATTACAGGTGTGTGCCATGGTGCCTGGCTCATAGGTATTTACCTTAATATTTATTTATGTTAATAATTATCATAATATGTTGTTGTTGTTATTAATTGTCATCAAGTCAAATCCAACTCATAGTGACCCTAAGTACAGCAGAAGGAAACACTACTTAACACAGTGCCATGTGCATGGTCTTTTTATGTTTGAGCCCAATGTTGCAGTCACTATATTTCTTTTCATTTTATCGTACCACTTCAGCAAAAGAAAGTCCCAGGGGCTTTACTCCATTCCTGTCACTAAGGTCAATTCTATTTTGAGGAGGCAATTCTTCCTCAGTTATCTTTAGAATGTCTTTCAGCCTGTGGGGCTCATTTTCTGGCACTATATTTTACAGTGCTTCCTGCTATTCATAGGGTTTTCAATAGCTAATTGTTGTGGGAGTGGGCTGCCAGGTCCTACTTTCTAGTCTGTCTTAGTCTGGAAGCTCAGCTGAAACCTGTCCATCATGGGTGGCCCTGCTGGTATCTGAAATACCAGTGGTATAGCCTTCAGCATCATAGCAACCCACAAACACCCACAGCACGACAAGCTGACAGACATGTGGGGGTATAATAATGCTGTTGTTGTTGTTGTTGTTGTTAGGTGCCATCGAGTCGGTATCCGACTCATAGCGACCCTCTGTACAACAGGGGAAACACTATTGTCAGTGTTTCTCTGCTGTTCATAGGGTTTTCAATGGCGGATTGATTTTTGGGAGGGGGTTGCCAAGTCCTTCTCCCAAGCCTACAGCTTCTGGTGTTCCCAGGCGGTCTCTCATCCAGGTACTAACCAGGCCTGACCCTGCTTAGCTTCCGAGATCTGACAGGATCAGATGCCACAGGGCTACAGCTGCATTATTAAATTTATTAATATAAATTACATTATTTTTTCAATATGAAGAAAATGGAAGATAATTGTGGATATAACTGCATATAAAATTCTAATTTTATATTATTATTATTATTATCACAGTTGGTACTTGAACCCAGGGCCTTGAACACATACTTCACAAGTGCTCTATCTCGGGGCCGCACCTCCAGACCATTTTTTAATTTTTAATTTTGAGTTAGGGTCTTGCTAAGTTATGCAGGCTGCCTCTGATCTTGAACTCCAAATACTCCTGCCTCAGGCTCCCAAGTTGCTGCGATTATCTTAGTGTGTCACTGAGCCTGGTTTTAAAATTCTAATTTTAATGCTTAAAATGTTTTGAGAGCAAAGTTTTAATTTATTGGTGGGAAATTGTTACATTTATTCTTTTGTAAAATACAGTAATCTGTCCTCTTATATGGAGAGAGACAGATATCTAATTAATATTATTTGACATCAAACAATGGATCAAATATTTCAATGGAGACAGTTTTGTGCTCAGTGTTGGTGTTGGATAGTGTCTGCATTTGAAGTGCCCTTTCATATTAAGTCGACGTATCATTGAGCTCTCTCTTTGATTTGCACAAAGGAGTCAGAGGATGGTTCTTTTCTGTAGGGAGGACCTCAAAAGCAGATGCCAAACTGACACTACAGAAGGAATGAAATAAGACTAATTAGGCCTTTTTGAAAGACTTGTTTGGTGCAATTTTTTCTGACTAAATTGATAGTTTGTTTTTGAAGTATAAAAGGGAGAGCAGTTAACCTGAAAAAAACCTTCCAATCCTCAGCAAGGATGGCCTACTTTGGGAATTTTTACTTTAATTTTGACTGGTTTGTTTTGTGAACCTCTTTTCCTACTTTTCTCAAAAAGAAACACTAGACTGACTTTTTTTTTTTTTTTTTTTAACAATTGCATTGTTTTTCATACTTTGGAAGGTGTACCTGGATGATTAGCCACTCTTTGGGACCCAGTGTTTTCAGGCAAATTCTAAGGCAGTATAGATAATGAAAGCACCCTGGAAGACATGCTGAAAATAAGAGTAAAATACAGTAATGTAGTATTTCAAAAGAACTAAAATGTATTAACCCCACTTGTCTGTCAGTTTGTTGTACTATGGGGGTTTGTGTGTTGCTGCGATGCCAAAAGCTCTGCCACTGATATTTCAATGCCAGTAGAGTCATCCATGGTGGACAGGTTTCAGCTGAGCTTCCAGACTTAAGATAGACTAGGAAGAAGCATCCAGCAGCCCATTGCCAAAACAATTAGTTATTAAAAACCCTATGAATAGCAGGGGAAACACTGTCAGACTTAGTGCCATAAAATGAGCCACCCAGGTTGGAAAGCACTCAAAAAATGACTGGGGAAGAGTTGTCTGTTCAAAGAAGAGTTGACCTAAATGATGGGAATGGAGTAAAGCCCCTGGGACCTTCATTTGCTCATGTGGTATGACTCAAATTGAGAAGAAACGACTAAAAGCATCCACTAATAATTGGAAGATGGATGTATGTAGTATGAATCTAGGAAAATTAGAAATCATCAAAAGTGAAATTGAGCACATAAACATTGACATTTTAGGCATCAGTGAGCTAAAATGGACTGGTATGGCCATTTTGAATCAGATAATCACATGATGTACTATGCTGGGAATGATAAAGAGAAATGGGGTTGTAGTCATCATCAAAAAGACATATCAAGATCTATCCTAAAGTACAATGCTGTCAGTGATAGAATAACATCCATATACCTACCAGAAAGGTGCCTCTAGCTGTACCACTGTGGCTTTGGATCCCGTAAGATCTGAGAAACTAAGCATCGTCGAGCCTGGTTAATACTGGGATGGGTGACTGCCTGGGAGCACCAAGTTCTGTAGGGTTGGGAGAAGGACCCAGAAACCCATTCCCCCAAAACAATCAGCCACTGAAAACACCATGAATAGCAGAGACGCACTAACAATGCTGTTATGCCTATTGTACGTAGGGTCACCATGAGCTGGACACCTCGACTTGGTGGCACCTAACAACAACAAGGAAGGGCAGTTAGTATAACTGTTATTCAGGTGTACCCAGCCACCAATAAGGCCACAAATAAAGAAGTTGAAGCTTTTTTTTTTTTTTTTTTTGCCAGCTTCTGCAGTCTGAAATTGATCCAACATATAATCAGGATGCACTAATAATTACTGATGACTGGAATGCAAAGGTTGAAAATGAAGAAGGCTCAGTAGTTAGAAAATATGGCACTGGTGACAGAAACAATGCTGGAGATTGCATGATAGAATTTGGTCAGATCAACAACTTTTTCATTGCAAACACATTTTTCCACCAACATAAATGGTGACTGTATACGTGGCCCCCACACGTCTGTCAGTTTGTCGTACTATGGGGGCTTGTGTGTTGCGATGAAGCTGAAAGCTATGCCACTGGTATCTCAGATACCAGCAGGGCAACCCATGATGGACAGGTTTCAGCTGAGCTTCCAGACTAAGACAGACTAGGGAGGAGGCACTGGCAAACTACTCCAGAAACAACTAGCCACTGAAAACCCTATGAATAGCAAAGAAACACTGTCAGATATAGTGCTGGAAAATGAGTCCCCCAGGTTGGAAGGCACTCAAAAGACTACTGGGGAAGAGTTGCCTCCTCAAAGTAGAGTCTACTGTGATGATGGAAATGGAGTAAAGCCCCAGGGATCTCCATTTGCTGATGTGGCACGACTCAAAATGAGGAGAAACAACTGTAAACATCCATTAATAATTGGAACATGGAATGTACATAGTATGAATATAGGAAAATTAGAAATCATTAAAAAAGAAATGGAACACATAAACATTGACATTCTAGGCATCAGTGAGCTAAAATGGATCAGCATGGGCCCTTTTGAGTCAGATAATCTTACGGTCTAATGTCCTGGGAATGATAAACTAAAGAGAAATGGGGTTGCATTCATCATCAGAAAAGACATTTCAAATCTGTCCTGAAATACAATATTGTCAGTCATAGAATAATATCCATATACCTACAAGGAAGGATAGTTAATATGACTATTATTCAAATTTATGCACCCACCACTAAGGCCACAGGTGAAGAAAGGGAAGATTTCTACTAGCTTCTGCAATCTGAAATAGATCAAACATGCAGTCAGTACATACTGATAGTCACTAGTGACTGGAATGTAAAGGTTGGAAACAAAGAAGAAGGCTCAGTAGTTGGAAAATATGGTCTTGGTGACAGAAACAAAGCTGGGGATTGCATGATAGAATTTTGTCAGACCAATGACCTTTCCATTGCAAATACTTTTTTTCAACAACATAAATGGAGACTATACACATGGACTTCACCAGCTAGAACATATAGGAATCAAATTGATTACACATGTGGAAAAAGACAATGGAAAAGCTCTATACCAAATGTCAAAACAAGACCAGGTGTTGACTGTGGATCAGACCATGAACTTTTCATATATAAGTTCAAACTGAAGCTGAAGAAAATTAGAACAAGTATATGAGAGCCACGGTATGACCTTGAGTATATCTTACCTGAGTTCAGAGACCACCTCAAGAATAGGTTTAATTCATTAGACACAAATGATAGGAGACCAGAGGAGTTGTGGCATGACATAAAATATATCATTCAAGAAGGAAGCAAAAAGTTATTAAAAAGAGAAGAAAAAAGAAAAGACCAAATTACATGTCAAAAGAGATGCTGGACCTTGCCCTTGAACGTCGTGCAGCTAAAGTAAAAGGAAGACATGATGAAGTTAAGGAACTAAACAGAAGATTTCAAAAGGCAGCTCAAGAAGACAAAAATAAATATTATAATGACATGTGCAAAGAGCTGGAAGCAGAAAATCAAAAGGGAAGAACGCGCTCTGTGTCTCTCAAGCTTAAGGAAGTGAAGAAAAAATTCAAGCCTTTAGTGGCAATAGTGAAAGATTGTATAGGGAAAATACTAAATGATGCAGAAAACATCAAAAGAAGATGGAAGGAATACACAGAGTCATTATACAAGAAAGAATTGGTAGATGACCAACCATTCCAAGAGTTTGCATATGAAGAGGAACCAATGGTATTGAAGTACGAAGTGGAAACCGCCTTGAAAGAACTGTCAAAACACAAGGCTCCAGGAATTGATGGGATACCAATAGAGATGTTTCAACAAACAGATGCAGCACTGGAGGTGTTAACATGTTTATGCCAACAGATTTGGAAAGCAGCTACTTGGCCAACTGACTGGAAGATATCCATATTTGTGCCTATTCCTGAAAAAGGGGATCTAACTGAATGTGCAAACTATCGGACAATATCATTAATATCACACACAAGCAAAATTTTACTAAAGATCATTCAAAAGCAACTGCAACAGTATACAGACAGGGAACTACTGGAAAATCAAGCAGGATTCAGAAGAGGGTGGGGAACCAGGGACATCATTGCTGATGTCAGGTGGATATTAGCTGAAAGTAGAGAATATCAGAAGATGTCTATCTATGTTTTATTGACTATGCAAAGGCATTTGACTGTGTTGTTGTTGTTGTTAGGTGCCGTCGAGTCGGTATCTGACTCATAGCGACCCTCATAGGGTTTTCAATGGCTAACTATTTCGGGATTGCCTTGGGAGTGGATTGCCAGGCCCTTCTCCCGTTTTTGCGGTGCTGGGAATTGAACTCGGGTCCTCAGAGACTGCAGCACAGCGCTCTACCCACTGAGCTAAATCCCAGCCCATTTGACTGTGTGGATCATAATAAATTATGAATAGTACTTCAGAAAATGGGAATACCAGAGCACCTAATTGTACTCATAAGAAATCTGTATGTGAACCAGGAGGCAGTTGTTCGAATAGAACAAGGAAACACTGCCTGGTTTAAAGTTGAGAAAGGTGTGCATCAGGGCTATATACTTTCACCCTATCTCTTCAATTTATATGCTGAGTAAATAATCCGAGAAGCCGGACTTCACGAGGAAGAACGCAGCATCAGGATTGGAGGAAGACTCATTAACATCCTGCATTATGCAGATGACACAACTCTGCTTGCTGAAAGTGAAGAGGATTTAAACATTTACTGATGAAGATCAAAGACCATAGCCTTCAATATGGGTTGCGACTAAACGTCAACAGAACAAAAATCCTCAGGACTGGGTCAGCACACAACTTCCCAATAAATGGAGATAAGATTGAGGTTGTCCAAGATTTTGCTTTGCTTGGCTCTATAATCAACACCCGTGGAAGCAGCAGTCAAGAAATCAAAAGACGCATTCCTCTAGGAAAAGCTGTGGCAAAAGATCTCTTTAGAGTATTGAAAAGCAAAGATGTCACATTGAAGACAAAGGTGCGTCTGACTCATGCTATGGTATTTTCAGTTGCATCATATGGTTGTGAAAGCCAGACATTGAACAAGGGAGACAGGAAAAGAATTGGTGCTTTTGAATTGTGGTGCTGGTGACATCTATTGAATATACTATGGCCTGCCAAAAGAACCAGCAGACCTGTCCTAGAAGAAGTGCAACCAGAGTGCTCCTTGGAAGCAAGAATGGCCAGACTGCGTCTTACATATTTCGGACATTTAGTCAGGAGAGATCAATCCCTAGAGAAAGACATCATGTTTGGGAGAGTGGCAGGTCAATGAAAAAAGAAAACCCTCCTTGAGATGGACTGACACAGTATCTGCAACAATGGACTTAAACATAAATAAGATCATGTGCATGGCACAGAATCAGGAAGTATTTTGATCTGCTGTACATAGGGTCGCTATGAGTCAGACTCGACTTGACGGCTCCTAACAACAACAACAGCAACATATACATGGAATTTACCAGATGGAACATACAGGAGTTGTGGTATTTTCAGTTACATCATATGCTTGTGAAAGCTGGGCAGCAACTAAGGGAACCAGGAGTAGAATTGATGCTTTTGAATTATAGTGCTGGAGACAAATATTGAATATACTATATACTGCCAAAAGAACCAACAGAACTGTCCTAGAAGTGTAAACAGAGTACTCCTTGGAAGCAATGATGATTAAATGGCATCTTACGTGTTTTGGACATGTCAGGAGGTACCAGTCCCTGGAGAAGGACATCATGTTTGGGAGAGTGACAGGTCAAGGAAGAAAAGAGATGGATTGACACAGTGGCAGCAACAATGGAGTTAAACATAAAAAGATCATGTGCATGGCACAGTGTTGGGGAGTGTTTCATTCTGTTGTACATAGAGTTGCTATTGATGGGACCCAACTAGATGGCACCTAAGAACAACAACAACAACAACAAAAATCTTAAAAAACTACCTTAAACTGTTTTCTCAAATAATTTGTGGTGGTAATACTATTATTGTTAATCTGAGACAATTGTACAATTTATATAGGTAAACACAAATGGAGAGATATTCTAATCCTATCAGTCCTCTGGGTTCTTGAGAACCAGGTCTCTTGATATGGAAGTCCCTAGTAAGAATGAGGAAGCAACTCTTGTGCGCAGGTTATGGTCTTGAAATGCCATGTTCTACTAAAAGAAACTAGAGCTTCTTGGAGAAATGTCTGATTCTAGGTATGGAGTAGGGATTGTACAAGATGGAGTAGAACATCTTGACTTACCACATAGCAGGAAAGTTATCAAAGACTGTAGGAGTTGTGGACAAAAGGTCGAAAGCCATTTTGAAGAGGCTCCTAAAGCCTGATGAAGAAAAAAGTTGAGCTTTAATGGGGATAATGTTTAAGTTAAGTTATAATATTTAAAAAGAAAACTAGTTGATCACCTTCTGAGGATGATTGATAACCAATTCATTATTGTGAAAACTGTGTAAATAAAAACAACTATTTATCTTGCCTT
>VMDO01027745.1:0-24851 GCA_007922755.1 Pedetes capensis | reverse complement strand
TTTTTTGATGATGAATGCAACCCCATTTCTCTTTAGTTTATCATTCCCAGCATAGTAGACCATATGACTGTCTGACTCAAAATGGCCTATGCCAGTCCATTTTAGCTCACTGATGCCTAGAATGTCAATGTTTATGTGATCCATTTCTCTTTTAACAATTTCTAATTTGCCTAGATTCATACTACGTACATTCCATGTTGCAATTATTAATGGATGTTTACAGTTGTTTCTCCTCATTTTGAGTCATGTCACATCATCACGTTGAGCACCCTGGGGTTTTACTCCATTTCCCTCATCACGGTAGACTCTACTTGGAGGAGGCAACTCTTCCCCAGTAGTCTTTTGAGTGCCTTCCTACCTGGGGACCTCATTTTCAGGCACTATGTCTGACAGTGTTTCTTTGCTATCCATAGGGTTTTCAATGGCTAGTTGCTTCGGGAGTGGCTCGCCAGGTCCTACTCCCTAGTCTGTCTTAGTCTGGAAGCTCAGCTGAAAACCTGTCCACCTTGGGTAACCTTGCTCATGTCTAAGGTTACAGTGGCAGAGCTCTCAGCCTCATCGCAACACGCAAGCCCCCACGTCAAACTGACAGACATGTGGGGGCTATGTAGAAGCTTTTTAATTTCATGTCATCCCATTTGTCAATTGTTGCTGTGAATTCCTGAGCAACTGAAGTCTTATTAAGGAAATTCTTTCCTATGCCTATGTGTTTGTGCTTGTAGCCTATCTTTTCCTCTAGTAGTTTTAAGGTTTCTGGTTTTATGTTGAGGTCTTTTATCCATTTTGAGTTGACTGTCATGCAAATTGAGAAGTACTGGTCTCTTTTCATTTTTCTGCATGTGGAAATCCAAGTATCCAGCATCATTTTGTTGAAGAGACTTTCTTTTCTCCAATTTGCATGTTTAGCTCCTTTGTCAAAGATCAGATGTGTGTTGGTTTATCTCTGGCTCTTCAATTCTGTTCCCCTGGTCTTGAGGCTTATTTTTGTGCCTGTAGCAAGCTGTTTTTTGTACTATAGCCCTATAGGATAGTTTGAAGTCATGGGTTGTGATCATGCCTGCATCTGTTTTGTAGCTTGTTTTGATGCTCCCAATTTCAGAGTTATCCAGACATATTCCCTTCCCACTCCCACCTCTCCTACCACCTACACTCAAGGTCTTCAGCTCTAGATTGCTGGGACCAGACCCCAAGGAGATTGTACTGAGGGGTCTGTAAGTTTGTGGTTAAAATAATATGCTAATAAAATAAATGCTAAGTGTGTTTGATGTGCTTTTAACTTTGAAAAAAATTTAAAAATAATGTCAAATGGCTTTATGAGAGTACCTACATAGTAAGTGAAAGAAAGGAGAAAAGTCCAATTCTGAGTACCACTGAAACTTTAGGGAAATGATAGCCAGTACAGAAATAAAGGAGAATACTGGAGTAATAGGAAAGAACTTAATGAAGAGTTTCAAAGAAATAATCTTTGTCCAATGCTGTTGGTAAGTAAAATAAGGACTCCATATTAACTAATGATTTTGTAATAGCAATACTATTGATGGACTTGGCAGGAATAATTTTAATAGGATTGTGTGGATAAAGAAAAATATTGGCATAAGCCTAATAGAAAATCCACAAAGAGGATTTGTAAACAACATTTTTATGAATTGTGCAAATATAGAGAGGAGATAAATGTGCTTTTAGTGGAAGGGGAAAGGGCTTCAAGAAAATATGTGGTTTTTGAAATCTTTATGAAAGAGATTATAGTATGTGTTGTGATAATGTGAGAGATAGAATAAATGCTAAGAACATGTCCTTAAATCGAGGTAAGGAATGAGGTTTGATGTACACAGGATGAATAGTGGTCACTTTCTCTAAAAACAAGAAGGAAGGTAAGGTAAAGTAGGGTAAGGGGCCACCGGTGAGATTGTTGTTGTTGTTGTTAGGTGCTGTCGAGTCGGTATCCGACTCATAGCGACCCTCATAGGATTTTCAATGGCTGACGATTTCGGGATTGCCTTGGGAGTGGATTGCCAGGCCCTTCTCCCATTTTTGCGGTGCTGGGAATTGAACTCGGGACCTCAGAGACTGCAGCGCAGCACTCTACCCACTGAGCCAAATCATTCCCCACAAAGTCTCATCTGTTTCTGATGGATAATTGTTTAGCAAGTCACTAAATTCTGAGACATATGGGTGGACTAGAAAGTAGAGGAAGAGATGAGACACTTCAACACTGACAAAGCAAGATGTCACAATTCAAAGAAAACATATCCATCTAACCCAGAAAAATTAGAAAGCTATTTTGAAATCAAGATATTTGTTACCCTAAGAGCTTTATCATGGGGGAAGAGAATTTAGAAACACTTCACACTTTAGTGATATGCAATAAAAAATAAATTCTACCGGTGAGATTACATAGAATTACATAGAATAAATTCTACCGGTGAGATTACATAGAATTACATAGAATAAATTCTACCGGTGAGATTACATAGAATTACATAGAATAAATTCTACCGGTGAGATTACATAGAATTACATAGAATAAATTCTACCGGTGAGATTACATAGAATTTATTTTTTATTGCATATCACTAAAGTGTGAAGTGTTTCTAAATTCTCTTCCCCCATGATAAAGCTCTTAGGGTAACAAATATCTTGATTTCAAAATAGCTTTCTAATTTTTCTGGGTTAGATGGATATGTTTTCTTTTAATTGTGACATCTTGCTTTGTCAGTGTTGAAGTGTCTCGTCTCTTCCTCTACTTTCTAGTCCACCCATATGTCTCAGAATTTAGTGACTTGCTAAACAATTATCCATCAGAAACAGATGAGACTTTGTGGGGAATAATATCCTATTTGAGTTTACTATAAGAAAACCATGAGTCGAATATAATAGATTTATTTGTAACCAAACCAAAGCTCTCACATATATTCTGCCCCAAGTCTCCCAGTTTTCCAAGCGAACTTTGGTCAACTCATTCCAATTGACTTCAGTTTATGTAGAAGTAAAGGACTAAAAAAAAAAAACCATATCTCTGTTTAATATGTGTGAGACAAATTATATCATCTCCAAAGGATCTAATAGTATAGAAGTTGGTCTGTTCCTCATGTGTGAGAACATTTCATTAGCTCATAGAAAAATGGAATTTATTAAACTATTGGTTGTATGTATATATGCACAAAAGACTGATATTTGCAATTACAGAAGTTCTCTTTGTAGTGACTAAAACTGAGATTTGATTTAACTACTTTTTGCACCATTAAAACATTTAGCAAATACTGCAATTAATATTTTCTTTCTTATTTTACTATAAAGTAATTTTTGAATGGTGCTGGGATTTAGCTAAGTGGGTAGAGCACTGCGCTGCAGTCTCTGAGGCCCCGAGTTCAATTCCCAGCACTGCAAAAATGGGAGAAGGGCCTGGCAATCCACTCCCGAGGCAATCCCGAAGCAGTCAGCCATTGAAAACCCTATGAGGGTCACTATGAGTCAGATACCGGCTTGACGGCACCTAACAACAACAACAATTTGGAATACTTACATAAGATTACATAAGGTTTAAGGAAGACATTGTTACTATTATTCTCTGTCTCCTACTATGAGATCTCATACTGATGAAGTCCAGATAGAAATCTGGCTTCCACAGTTTCCAGAAACCCTTCATGAGCTATAATATAAAGGAGGCACAGTAAGCCTAGTGAGGTGAATTTGCATAAATATGTAATTGATAAAAGCAGCTTAAATAGGAATTTAACTGATGGACTTCATCAGAATATAAACTTCATGTGGGCAAGACTTTTCTTTAGCAAGTCTATTCCCAATACCTAAATTAAAATCTGATCTAAAATTTAATATGCATCTGTTGAGAGCATATTAAGTAAGAAATATATAGATAATTTTTCCTGATTATACTTAGTAGAATATGGTCTTTTACTATGAAATATAAGACTAGGATTAAAGTTAATACCATTGTTAATTAGGAAAACCATGTTTCCTTATTCTTCTCTTCTTTATTAAGTCAGGAATTACTGTTGACAGTATCTTCTACGCCCAGTTCTCCAGATCTTCTAAAGGCTCTCTGAGCTGACCAATTTTATTTTAGCAAGTGCCTTTTATACTTAAATTTCTCAGAGACAACTTTAGTTATTAAAAGCTAAGAATCCTGACAGATAGAAAATCCCCATGCTCCTTGGAGCCCAGAGGAAGTTTCACCCCAGGAACCTAGTCTAGACTTAACAGCTGGCCTCTGCCTCTTTTTTATTGGAACTTTCTTCCCCTATGGTGAAGAAAACAGTTTTAGGAGAGAATTGGGATGAATTATGAATCTGATGCTAATAATAGTTTATATGTTCCTTGTAACTTTTGATGCCCAGGGAGCTCAAAATGTTTTACAAACCCAGCATTTTGTTCTATGGCTACTGTTTCCAAGGATGTCATACTTGAGAAGAATATGCATTTCCAGAAAACTGCCAATTAATTGTTATTTGTAAATAGAAACTGAAGAAAATGTGCCTCTGAGTCAGAGCTAAAAGATCAATTCTTTTATTGGCTTGATGATATTAATGATCATGAGGGTGATATTTTAATATTACATATATTCATTACAAGAGAGAAAGCTATAGGATAAGTTCTCCACTTATTTCAACTACTCAGACACTTAGATGAGAATCCAAGACAGGTCTACTTTTAATATTGTTTTGAAATGTGTTCTTTTGACATTCCTGACTATTAGTAGCAATTATTTCAATCTTTATTTCTTTCAAAGAATGGAATAGGATAACAAAAATGAAAAGAACTATCTCCTTTATGTCCCTATCTGTAAAAACATAAATAAGTTTTAGCTAAAACAAAATATAAAAATCACAAATATGAGATCTAGGAGTTGATTGATTTAGGCAACTAAACTAGAAAATTAATTTTGGCCTCCTCCTCTACCAGTAAGATTTACAAATTCTTACCTTTAACTCATATATGTGATTAAGCATAGTGTCTACAAGTAACTAACAAACTATAAATCAAGTGGTCTCTCTGATAGTTACCCTCTACAGTGATCCCCAATGACCTCTTCCTCCTGCTATTCACATTTGTATAGATCCAATCCTACACTATACCAAGGATGTTTTGTTTTTGTTTTAATCAATAAATAAAAAATATTCCACTGCTTGGAGAAGGTTGTAAGTCTGCAACCATCTTAAGTTCTATCTCTCATTTTCTCTTTTTTCTCTTTCTCTCTTCCTTCCTCCCTCTTTCTTTGTGTCTCTCTCTCCCTTTCCTTGTGAGAATTAGAAATACATTCTCAAGCCCCAGTCAAGCCTTAATTTGATTGTAAACCCAGTTGACAGGTTGATAGAACCCATCTAAGTTCCTCCTAGATTCCTGATTCTCAGTACTTATGTGATATTATATATATATACACATATATATGTATATATGTATATATATACATATATATATATATATATTTGTCTTAAATTGATGTTTTTAATTGTCACACAGCAATAGATAGCTAGTACCATTTCCAAAGTCCTAATCTGATAGAAAATTTTTATTGTAAAAAATTATCTATATGTGCTTTTGATTTGCATATGGCACATCAAAATGGAAATGCAAAATTAGTTCTAGCCACAGTGACCAGAGGCTCAATCCAGAATTATATTTATAATTCACTTTTAACTGTTGGTATAGTCACAAAAATAGAATGGAAGGGGAACAGAAGCAACTTTGGACATTACTTAAGCAAACAAAATCCTTCAGGCATTTATGTTAACTTTCTGAAAAATCTTTTGGTTTTTAAATTATCATCATATTATTTGGTTTTTTATCATAGTCTATGCTCATAGAAAAAGACATTGAATATAAAGGGAGTTTCTCAGGACCATTCAAAAGATATTTCATCAAAACTTTCAGAGTCTTTTTAATTCTTTTGATCCATTACAGCACAAATTAAGTGCTGATGATTGTTGCAGATAAGTTCCAAGCACAAAAAATAGGACAATAAAAATCATAATACAAAGACATCCCTGCCTTCAAGGAGTTTATATTCTAGTAATTTCTATAAAGTATTTCGAAGAGACGGGGAACAAATTTTTAGCCAATGTCAAGATCATTACATCATATAGAATTATATGCCTTCATAGGACAAAATATATTCTGTTCAAATCTGTCTTCTGATGAATGATATCCATTAGCTTTAGCTTTTCTTTC
The DNA here is from genome assembly GCA_007922755.1 of Pedetes capensis. Classification (NCBI taxonomy): domain Eukaryota; kingdom Metazoa; phylum Chordata; class Mammalia; order Rodentia; family Pedetidae; genus Pedetes; species Pedetes capensis. The sequence goes on along the minus strand of VMDO01027745.1, from coordinate 18,665 downwards.
TAAGAGATACACTGTACATCTTCACCCTTTATTATATGACTGGCCTTCAAATATCCAAAGAGTAGCTACTATATTTCTTTTTGGTATCCCTTTCCGATACCCAATTGTTTTTAACCAGAATAAAACTTCAGTAATTTTATATGTATTTTTAAAAATCCAAATATCTTTGTTTTAAAGAAGAATATAGCTGTTTAAGGTAAATGGATTTTTATGTTTTCACATTTTTCTTTGTGGTAAACTCTAATATATCATAACATCTAATTATTTAGTTGTTCCCCTCATACACATTAATATGACTTGAACTCTACACCTAGTGTCTGCTTCTAAATGTTTCATTTTTGGGAAATGGAATTTTTAAACTATCTGCATTTTAATGTAATACATGCCTCCAAAGGCATTCTGTCTTGCCTTTTCTTTGCCAGATGTAAGGTTAAAGTGCAGATCTCATGACGCCATTTTGTGATGAGGCTGTTTGGAAATCTCATATGGACAACTCAGTGGAGTGAAAGGGACTCTTTTCACCTGCTGTGAATGTACAGAGTCAGTAAAAGCTGCCCATCATATATGCCTTGTCAAATCTAATAGATTGCACCTTGAGGGTAGGAAAGATATTCAGCATTCACACTAAAAAATGAAGGTGAGCAGTGAGAGGTGAATTAGATGTTAGAAAGAAAAAGGACATTTATTTTAAAACATATTTATCATTTTGAATGAGATGCCTGTTTTTTGATGGCCAGTTCCTTTGACAATGAAATAAAACCTTGGGCATTTCAAAGATGTCACCATAAAAAGAAAAGTGATCAATTTTCTTCAAAACATAAAGCAGCTCTGAGTGCATCATCTTGGAGCTTTCCATTGTCAGTCACTGACTCACACCATAACCAACTGTAGCTTTGTGCTTTCTCCAAATTTGAGAAGACGTTTTATGACTCATTGGCACATAATAGCAAACTCTCCTTGAGATAGCAGGGGGCAAGAGAAACAAATATCTGGGAAGTTGTAAAGCACTAATTTAAGAGTTAAAATGCCACTGTTCACTTCCATCTGTATATCTCTTCTTCTGTAAAAATGTTTATTTGTTCTTCTCAAGAGAGAACACAACAGAAATAACAGCCTTATACTCCTAAAGCAGCATTCTCAACCATGTAGCACACAGATGATATATTTCTCTGTCACAAGCAAAATTGAAATACATGGATTTCTTATTGTTGATGTTATCATTATTTTTAATGTTAGTAATTTATGTTATTCTTCTAAAATATCGGGATAAAACAGAGGATAACAGAGAACCACAATATACTACATATATGGCCATCTTAATATGCTACTCTATAATAAAATCAAATTTTGAATTTTATCCAAATCTTAAATACATAAAATTCTATATTTATAAAGCTGGACTTGGTGGTACATTCCTGTAATCCCAGTGACTCAGGAGGTAGAGTCAGGAGAATACTAAGTTCAAGGCAGAGGCAGCCTGTGTGAGTTAGCAAGATTCTGTCTCAAAATAGAAAGTGAAAAATGGGCTGGGGTTGCAGCCCAGTGGTAGAGCACTTGCAATACATGTGTAAGGCCCTGGATTCAACCCCCTGGTACAACAAAAAAAATCCATTTTTATGCAGTTCTTTTTATGTTATGCCTATATCTTTGTGTTGCCTGCAGCCATACCATTGTGGCATCTGATCTTGTCAGATCTCGGAAGCTAAGCAGGATTGAGCCTGTTTAATACTTCCATGAGAGACTGCTTGGGAACACCAGGTGCTGTAGGCTTGGGGAAAGGACCTAGCAACCCACTCCCCAAAAACAATCAGCCATTAAAAACCCTATGAATAGCAGAGAAGCAGGACAATAGTGTTTCATCTATTGTACATAAGGTCGCTATGAGTTGGACGTCGACTTGAGTGCACCTAACGACAATATATTTGTGTCTACCTTAGTATACCATAAGTTACTTTCCTTTGATTGCAACTGAAACAAAAATTAATGTGTGTGTCCTTTTTATGCTTCAAACTGATATATATTTCTGAGTACATTTTTTATCTAGTTATCTTTCAGAAGGCATGATGTATACACTTTGTATTCTGTATGATTTTTATGAAGGTTCTGTTTTTTCTTATATACCAAATAATGGTTGATATTTTTTCTATTTATATTGTATATTGTTTATTTTATTAGGTGCCCTGTTATCAGGTCCAACTTTTAGTGACCCTTCGTGCAATAGAAGGAAACACCCCCAACCCTATGTCATGCCTGGCACTACATCAGTGCTTCCGTGATATTCATAGGGTTTTCAATGGCTGTTTTGAGATTGCTATGGAAGTGTGCTGCCAGGTCCTTCTCTCATTTTTGAGGTGCTGGGGATCAAACCCAGGGCTTCAGAGAGCACACAGCAGCACTCAATCAACTGAGATAAATCCCAGCCCAAGCAATGATGTATATTAGTAGAGTTAAAATTTGAAATATATTTCACTGGTAAGAAAATTGTTCTAATATTTGAAACTTTTATTTTTTTACCATGTCAGTCAGTCAAAGTTGTCCAGAGAATATCAACATTTCACATCATATCACGTTTATCTGATCTTTTACTGCAGACTAAGCAGAAAGCAATAGTATATGAAAATTCTCAGCTAGATAGATCTACAGAAAATATTATCAAGAAAATTGTTGATTATAATGATTTTCTTTGGAGAGACCCTTTGCTGCTATTGATGTGACTCTGTGTGTGTGTGTGTGTGTGTGTGTGTATCACACACAGAGAAAAAGAGAGAGCTGCTTTTTTTTTCTGAAATTACTCTGCAATAAACTCTTAGCATTTTTCTGGCATTCTTAGAAGATTCCAAGTCCAACTTCATGTCAACAGAGTCAATCCCCCTTTGCATCTCTGAAAAGCCAACATCTACTTCCTGCATAAGCACTTAAAAAAAATGATTTAGCATTAACTATTTTCCAGACACTATCTTACTGCTGCAGTTAACAAAATGAACTGTGTGTGTTGGTTCCCAGAGAGTTCTCTTTCTCCTTGGAGAAATGAACCAACAAACAAATCACTAGATAATGGTATGATATGTGTCACAATGGAATCAGATCGATAAAAGGTAGAGAGAGACTCTCCTTTGAAATGTCAGAAAAAGTTTTAATAAAAGAAACAATGATTGAGCTACATCTCAAAGAATGTTTGCAAAGTAACTGAAAGATAAAGGAGAAAAGTACTGTCCAAGTGAGAGAGAAATGGTAGATGTTTAGAAAGGTAAGCATGCATGATAATGAAAATAGCATTAATTTCTAGAACTTACAGGGAAGATGCATGAAGTGATTGGAAAGACAAAAAGCAACATCTGGAACATGTTACTTACTAATTGTGAAGGGCTGGAATGTATTTCCAAGTTTGGATGTTATCTACCAGGTGATAGGGAGTCACTGAAACATTATAAAGAAAGAAAGACATGCACATTTTGTGTATTAGGAAGTTGTTTTTATTTTTTGACAGTAGAATAAAGGATGAATAATAGAATTGGGAAACTTGAAGTATAGGGGGATAGTAGTAAGTAGGCTACTATAATAATCTAAGTGAGAGATCACTGGAGTGATTTTTTTATTGAGACATAATATTTTTACGTCTTTATGGGGTATCTTATTGTAATTTGTTATATGTATACAATGTGTAATAAACATGTGTCTTAAATCAGGAGTGGGTCAATATAGACTACTTTTTTAAGAAATCAAAGAAATAAAAGCAATTTTTAGAACAAAACACTTTATTAAAAGCTGAAAATTGCTTCCTAGTATATGTTGTTATTCTGTATTAGTTTTACTTCTGCCTTGATATGCCAACATGTATAAGTTCTTTCTCCCTTTATGTGTGTTTGTGTGTATACATATATATATATATATATATATATATATATATATATATATACATACACATATGTATTTGTGTATGTTAGGTGCCGTCGAGTCAGTATCCGACTCATAGTGACACTCTTAGGGTTTTCAATGGCTGACTGTTTCAGGATTGCTGTGGGAGTGGATTGCCAGGTCCTTCTCCCAGTATTTGTATATATATGTGTGTGTGTATATATATATATATATATATGTTGTTGTTGTTGTTAGGTGCCGTGGAGTCGGTATCCGACTCATAGCGACCCTCATAGGGTTTTCAAAGGCTGACTGTTTCGGGATTGCCTAGGGAGTGGATTGCCAGGCCCTTCTCCCATTTTTTGTGGTGCTGGGAATTGAACTTGGGACCTCAGAGACTGCAGAGCAGCTCTCTGCCAACTGAGCTAAATCCCAGCCCAATATATATACACATATATATGTATATAAGTAGGTATATGTGTATATATGTTGTCATTGTTGTTGTTAGGTGCCATCGAGTCGGTATCCGACTCATAGCAACCCTCATAGGGTTTTCAATGGCTGACTGTTTCAGGATTGCTGTGGGAGTGGATTGCCAGGTCCTTCTCCCATTTTTTGTGGTGCTGGGAATTGAACTCAGGACCTCAGAGACTGCAGCGCAGTGCTCTACCAACTGAGCTAAATCCCAGCCCATGTGTATATATAGAGTGAATATATATGTGTGTGTGTATATTTGTGTGTGTGTGTGTGTGTGTATAGATAAAGAAAGAAAGAGAGAGAGTCCACTGCCAAAACAATCCTGAAAGCAATCAACCATTGAAAACCCCATGAGGGTTGCTCTGAATAGGACATGACTTGATAGCATCTATCCACTACAAAATATGTGTGTGTGCGTGTGTGTGTGCATATGCACGTGTGTGTGTGTGTGTGTGTGTGTGTGTGTGTGTGTGTTTGGTGGAGGGCAATATGTTAAGTGAAATAAGTCAGGCACAGAAAAAACTTCATTTTCTCACTCATATGTAGAAGATAAAAACGTTGATCTCTTAAAAGTACAGAGTAGAATAGTGGTGGCCAGAGACTGAGAAAGGGATAGAGATTGAGAAGGAGGGGATTGAGAAAGGCTGGTTAATAGATACAGATGTGTGGACAGATTAGAGAAATAATTTCCAGTGTTCCATAGCACAGTAACTATTATTGAAAACATTTAATTCTTTATTTCAAAATACTGAGTAAAAAGGATTCTAAATGTTCCCAACACAAAGAAATGATGAACATCTGAGAAGATAGATGTACCAGTTCCCTGATCTGATCACTACACATTGTATGTTGTTGTTGTTAGGTGCCATGGAGTTGGTGTCCAACTCATAGCAACACTACTACAAAAGGCGAAAGAGTATTGTTAGTGCTTCTCTGCGATTTCAATGGCTGATTTTTTGGGGAGTGGGTTGCTGGGTTTTTCTCTGAAGCCTGCAGCACCTAGTGTTCCTAGGCAGTCTGCTATCTAAGTACTAACCAGACCCGACCTTGCTTAGCTTCCAAGATCTGATGCAATCAGATACCTCAGTGGTATGGCTGGAAGCTTGCACAATTATACACGTATTAAAATATCATACTTTACAATTATTATGTCAATGAAACTAAAAAAATTTTAAATATACACTTTTAAATATACACATATGTGTATGTGTATATTTATATATATATATAATTTGTGGCATATTTTTATATATTTATTAATAAAATATTGAGAATCCTCTATTAAATCATTTTCTAAACCAGATATATTTATTTCTTTCAATTATTGATCACCTAATATGACTTTGATTTCAGTGTGTTGGTCACTCTGCACCAGGGATGTTCTAATTTCTCAGAGTTCTTAAAATCATATACTTGAACTTGTTTGATTTTATTGATTCATATCTTCTACTTCTAGTTATACTTTATGTTGTATATTTTGATTTCCTATAATATAAAAATAATACCTCTTTTGCCTGTTTCAAATATACTCACAATGATTTTTCTCTTCATCTTCCTCAGATTGTCTAGCATAAATCAGACAACTAGTTTGGCAAAAGCAGTTATAAAGGAAGTAATCATAGTAAATAGAACAGTTCATCTATATGAAAGTTAACATATATCACTATATTGATAAAATAGAATTAGACAGCCATAATTATGTAATTAATTAGGTTAGTTATTTTTAGCAAACATAACTATAATCAGTATATATCAGTATTTCCCTAATTCAACACAATTTTGAATTTTTATGATTAAATCCTTTAATCTTTTCAATAATAGAGTGGGAGAAAATAGCTTGGAGACAAAAGGTCCAACGATTCCAGTTAAAACACTTAAAACTATAAAATGAAATTAATACATTAAATGTTTCATTGTACCTTAAAGTGACCAAGCTAAAATATCACAGAGTACCATTTTTGTAGACAGTTAGGTATGAAGGCTATAGGCTGAATTTTTAAAAATTACTTTGAATTAAACTTTCTGCTGGATACACAAAAATTTCTGCATTTTAGCACCCTCCTTCCTAAGACCAAGACTACTCAATTGGGAAAAAGTTTTCTCTGGTCAATGACTGAAGATGTGCTTATTATATCTCTGTGATTTAAAAAATCTGTTTTTGGTAGGGAATATTGGAGTGACAACTGAGTAGATAATTAGTCAAGAATACTGTTTTCTTTATATGTATGTGCACTCTTTAGGCTACTGAGAAAATCAACTGTTAATTTCAGATTTTCACTTACTATGGGAAGCTGACACTTTCAAGAAGAAAATATAATTGCTATCCCCATATGTACCCATCATTGAACTAGAAAGACTGTTCTCTCTCTCTCTCTCTCTTTGATGTTAAAGATGACTGTACTAACATAGATGTGCAGTGTTTGTCTTTGATTATGGCTGTGAGAAAGACACAGAAGCTTTCATTTCAGGGGAACAATTAGAGAAATGCATGGAATCTTAATTTATCCATGTGCTCAATAGCAAAAGAGGACATCTGGCTGTAAGCAGACCAACATGCAATCAAATTAACATTATGAGAATACCACTGGCGATTCCCATTTTCTTCCCAACATAAACTATTTCTTTGTTGTTTGAAATGTGATCATTTTATCGAGATTCTCAACCAGGATTTTCATCTCGAAAAGGCATTAAAGTTGTAATGGTTTTGAAAAATTATACTCTATTTCTCAAGTGTGGATAGGATTGGTCTAGCATAGTAGGAAAGTTGTCACATGGAGGCTTATGAAGTTTTGTCTCTGGCTCTGTTTTTGTAGAAGGACCACAGTCTACTCATCTTTAAAGATGTAGGGGACAAGATTATTCTTTCAAAAAGGAGTTGGGCTTTCGGTATCCGTTAGCCTTTGTGGTGTCTTACAATATTTTGGCCATGTACTATCTCTGCAGGTAGCTGGTTTGAGGCCAGTGTCTCATGTGCAAAAGTAATAGCTACTCAGAAATACAATCAATATTAGAAATAAATCTCTACACTCAACAAGAGTAGCATATTTTCCTAAATAATAATGATTTAGACTTCAATTATGATGTACATTAAACATAATACTTTACAAATGATTAATTTGTTAGCAATAATATTAAATATAATGAATTACGTGTGTATTATAAATATATTCTAGAAAAAGTGGGATATTCAGCAAATAAATATGTTTTATGAACATCTTGATAGTTTTATTGGTTAAGACAAAAATTTTATTTCACATGTCATGCACTGTTCAGTGGTCTTCATCATTCATTATTATAAAATACAAACCAAACACTTGGTTTATTATAATAGCAACCCATTTAGATGAAATAATGAAGACTATACAATAATAAGCCTGCAGCCATAGCACTGTGGCATCCTATCCGGTCAGATATCCGAAGGTAAGGAGGTTCAGGCCTGCTTAGTACTTGAATGGGAGACCACCTGGGAACACCAGACACTGCAGGCATGGGAGAAGGACCTGGCAACCCACTCCCAAAAATCAATCCACCATTGAAAACCATATGAATAGCAAAGAAGCCCTGGCAATAGTGTTTTGCCTGTTGTACGTAGCATCACTATCAGTCGGATACCAACTCGATGGCACCTAACAACAACAACAACAACATACAATGATGATAAATTGCTTAACAGCCTAGGCTTTAAGTCCCTTGTTCTGGAGAGTAATACTCTCACTAGTTCCTTTTAGACCCTTTCAGAAATTTTCTATGCAGTTATAATTAGATGTGGTATATTTTTATGTTTTATAATTTTAATTATTAATAATGCATTTAATACTTTGAAAATGTTTTACCTTTATTGTTACTATTATGGAAAAACTAGATTGTTACAAAAGAAAATTAATACAATTAAATTATTCAAGTTTTGCTTTTCCAACACTTTTTTGGATGTAATTCCAAGATATAAAGTGATTTCAGATATAGAAGAAAGGGAGAGTAAGAGTACATTAACTGAATTTTGATAGACATGCTTTTGATGCATCAGTATGAAAATCCAATTCTTATTTTCAGGAATTTTATGTTAGGAAGCTCAAAATCAAGGTGAACACCCCATCTTAAGAGTGCATTGCCAAAAAAAGAAAATGAGTGCATTGCTCCACAAGTAAAATATATTAACAAAAATCAGAAGATGATCAATGTTTATATGACTCAATAATTTTCCAGGAAAAATAGAGGAATAGTACTAAGACTATGTTGAGAATTTGGTAGTTACCTAAACAAAGAACTGAATTTTGAACATAGATATGGTCACATGTAAAAGAATTTTCTCTGCTGAATCTAGGTTAACTTTATAATCATTTGTGCTAAGATCTTTCTCAAACATTCATATCACTTGTTAGAAAATTCTAAATCAGCATTATAGGAAAAGGAGAAAAATAAAAATAAATACAAGGGACAGAGGATGTCCAGATTTGAATATGTGAGATACTTGCAAAGTGGAATAATGTGAGGTACACGGAAAAGGTAAAAGCAATAAAGTATCTTTCTTTCATTATCATGCTCAGAAAAGTTAGAAAATAAGCACTGTCTCTTTGATATTCACTGAAGTCCCAGAGAATAACAATCCCATCCTCTGATGTTCTCTCCCAGCTACTTCCAATCTTTCACTATCCTGGAGAGAGGTAAATTCTCTTTTGTAACACCTTACTAACCTTATCCAATTTGAGGACAATAATTGCACCAAAAGAATATAACTGATTTATATTCCAGTCCATTAAGGACACTATCTTAAGCTGAAAGTATTCTTGGAAACATTAATATATAAGTTGGTAACCATTTCATGTTAGTCTGGCTGTGGAATTCATTAACAGTAAAAACTTCAGTCTGAATCTATCAGTAGAAGAAAAAGTAGCAGCATAATGTTTCTCAAATCATATCTGTAGTAGGAATCCAAGTTAAATTTTAAGCATGTCAAGAAATAGGAATCTTGAAAATATATTTAATATCATCTACTCATAGCATTAATATTTTGGAAGGAGAATATATATATGCAAAACTTTTGAATTATTAGGAACTGTTAATAGTAACAATGGGAAATATAATAATATAATATTTAAATACTTAAGGAGTTAGAAGAATAAATATATCAGGTGATAAGCCTAGATTGGAGTACCCTAAAATGGAGAAAAATATTATTTACATTAGTGGTCACCACTGAGGAAAGATCATGCTATACTACACTCAGCATTTTTATCCTTTAGTTATTAGAATAAACTCTGCAGATAATAGACATAAATAAACTAATTTATAGCATTCAGTGTCAAATAAAACTGAGAGCCAAGTAAACAATGGATAGACAAAAAAAAAAGAGGAAAAGGAGGAAATTCCTTTGTTAATTTGGGGAAGTTTTAAATTAAAAAAGAAAAAACTGAGAGCCAGATTGGCAAAAAGAGAGAGCCAAGGAAAATGAAATAACAGTATATAATGCAACAAGAAAGTGTTATAGGGAAAAGAAAGCATGTCACTACCAAAGTTAAAGTCATGATATAACAAAAATTCCCAGGAAGATTTACAATTTTGCTCCCAAAAATCTAAATATCAGTATAGGTTGGACAATCAGTATATGTCAATGACATCCAATTTTTCACATGTCAGTGTTCTCTTGTTTTCCCATTCTTGGCTAACTAGGCAATTGCATAAAGCTTGTGTTTGGTATAAATTGAGTACATGAGAATGCATTTCAATTAGAGTCTACTTTTACTTCTACTGATGTTACTGATTTAAAAGAAGCACTTTTAATACATTTATTTGTCCCACTCTTCCCTGTTCATTTAAATGATGGTTGACATGATAGATTTTAGTCTGAACATATTTTTTGTTTAGCAATAAAGGTACAAAATGAAACAATCAAAAAATTCTTCTTATGTTATATGCCCTCACAAAACATTTGGAGTATGTAATTAGGAATTGCATACACCAAACAAGTATAAAAACTAAAACAACTTGGTTTTTGATGGGGCTATTTATTAATTTTCCTTCTAAATACTATACTATAGAGACTATGATATTAAAGGTCTACAGTAGTGGAAAAGTAATTAATTTAGACGTGGCATCTTAGGACACACATTTCAATGTGTAACAATTGCAATGTACATTTATTGAGTCCTTTGTTCTGAAGCAAGATGACTATTAAATTACTTCTCATTGTGTTCGTTCTTAGCTTAAATAAACAAAAAATCTACATCTGTTCATGCTCAAATTAATTTAAAAATAATAAACACATTGTTTGGTAATAGAGCTTCTGGAAGATAGCTCAGCAAGCTTCATTTCTTCTTCTATTTTTTTTTTTTTCCCAGTACTGGGGGTAGAATTGACTCCAGGGCCTCTGATATACTAGACAAGTGCTCCACTACTGAGATGCACACCCAGCCCCCTTTTTATTTTTTTATTTTGAAACAGGGTATTGCTAAATAGCACAGGCTGTCTCTGGCCGTGAACTTGAGGTCCTCCTGCCCCAACCTCCCGAATAGCTGCAATTACAGGAATGCACCATGATGCCCACCTAAATATTATCATCACTTTGAAGTCTGTGCACTGACATTTGTAATTGCCAGGATACTGTATGTACATATTTGTCCATAACTGTTTTTGTTGTTGTTTTGGTTTGGTTTGATTTTTTGTTTTGTTTTCTTTACTCTTGAGACAGATTCTCACTATGTAGCTCAGACTTGCTCTCACAATCCTGCTTCAGCTAAGGCTCTCAAGTGCATGGATTACAAACATGCACCACCACACCCAGCTGTATGATATTTCTTTCCGTGAACAAGACAGTAAGTTAAACAAGCTTCTATATATACGGAATTTGACAAATTTCAATTAGAAATTCTTTAGAAGATTGGAAAGGAGGAAGGAAGATACATAGGTTTAATAAATAATGTGTTAAAACATATTTCCAACTGGAGTCATTCTAATTGATTTGCTAAAGACTGGAGCACAAAGAACAAATGCACATTTCTAACTTCTAACTAGAAATAGTAACAAATTTTAGCATGTGGAATAGACCTGTGAGATTTCTGTGATTTCTGATGGCTCTAGTCTGGCAGTCAGTGAATTCTTATTGGCTGTTTGCAATATTTTTGTTGAACAAAAATACAGTCTGGCTAAGTTTGATACATATGAAGACATTCTTAGGTTAGGCCTACCCAATTAAAAAAGCCATACTTAAGTTCAGCAATTATTTTGTCTCTGTCACAAACAAAACTAATTAAAGCATTAAAAATAAAAACAAAAGGAGATGAAGAAGACCCTAGGCAAATTAGAAAGATAATACTGAAAAGAGAAATTTAAGAGCTTCTCATGGCTTCTCTAGCCTGCAGCCATACCACTGTGTCATCCAATCCCGTCATTTCTCGGACACTAAGCAGGGTCAGACCTGGTTAGCACTTGGATGGGAGACTATTTGGGGACACCAAGTGCTGGAAGCTTGGGAGAAGGACTCAGCAACCCACTCCCAAAAAACAATCAACCATTGAAAACCCTATGAGTAGCAGAGAAGCACAATAGTGTTTCATTTGTTGTACATAGGACCTAACAACAGCAACATGATTTCTTTAAATTTTTTCAATCTCATATCATCAAGCTGCCTTGGATTCCAGAATCTTGAGCTCTTTCTTCTGATAGAAAGACTCTTCTCTCTTATTCTTCTTGTTTTACGTTCCAAGTTAAATTCAACTTCATTGATAGTGGCTTTATTTATCCTGAGATTAGGTTAGATCCTAGATACAGGTGTCATTATGGAGCTATTGCAATATATTATAATTATTTGTTTAAAAGCTAAGCAGGGTCAGGCCTGATTAGTCTTTGGATGGGAGACCACCTGGGAATACTGGATGCTGCAGGCTTGGGAGAAGGAGCTGGCATCCCACTCCCCAAAACAATAAGTCATTGAAAACCTTATGAATAGCAGAGAAGCCTGGGATGGCACAGTGTTGGGAAGTGTTTGGTCTGTTGTATAGGGTCACTATGAGTTGGAATTGGATTCAATGACACCTAAGAACAACAGTCTTTTGCATATTAGACAATATGCCGAGAGGAAGAACCAAGGATGTCTCCCAAGTGTTATAGCTCCACACAATAGATTCTAAAAAACAAATAAATGAACAACAATAAAAACAAAACAATGATATAGAGTGCCTATCAGGATTTTTGCAATTCTTATTTAATTGTATGAGGCAGTATCATTAGCATTTATATTAGGAAGAAAAAGTTCTATACAGTATTTGTTCATGGTCACATGGTTATTAAGTGGTACAGATTATATTGTAGCCTGAAACTCTTCTCTGTTTTACTATACCTGTTGAGTTAAAGAAACATTAGTTTCATAATTACATAATAAGCACCTTCATAAAGTAAAAATTTCCCAATATCCTCTGTAGTATTTTTTAAATTGCTTCATGTTTTCTTTATGGATAATGCTAATTTTACTAATCATAGATCCTCCCTACATTTAAACATGTAATGATGCCTCCTTTTAAACAATCAATTATAGTGTTTGGTTGAAGAATGCATTGAGTCCAGTAGAAAAACAAGAAGTAGAAGTTTCATCTGCATAAACTCCCTGTAAAATATTATTTATTAAGTAGGTTAATTCTTGTTGCAACAGAATACATTGTTATTCAAGATAGTCTAATGTTGGCTTTAAGGATGTCTTCACAGAAGAGAAAACCAACTAATAAGGACATTAAATGAGAAAGGAATTATTATCCATCAAAATTTTTATGATAAACTGTTTGTTTCAAAAATAAACTTTTGGATTTAGTGTTTTCAATTGCTATAGAAAACACCTTTGAGGGGAAATGATCACGTTCTTTAAACTGTCACACTCTTTGCATAAATATTGTGTTGACACTAAGAAAACTGGCAAGGCTAAACTTAATTGTGAATATAATAGATCTCTAAACAAGAAAAATGAATTACAATTGTAGTAAAATAGGTGAAAATTATTAGCATTCCCGAGCTTCAAGTGAAAATTACTCAAGAAATTGTGAAATTAAAATGTTTCAAACTGTTGTTGCCAGAGGCATGCCTTGACAATCCATATCTTGCACAGATTAATCTTTTTAAGCAGTATTTAGTATGAGCCAATAGCCATCAAGTATAAGGTTTTAGACACATTACAATTAAGTATTTCACTTGTAAATATAAAGGAAAACTCCAACCATAACCTCAATTATTCCATACAGACTTTTTTCACTAGTTTTTTAAATAGACAGTTATCTCATGGGCAGATGAGTGCTTAGTTAGGAGCTGAGGGACTACTTGGGCTAAGAACTAAGAGGTGAGGGACAATGACTATGGGGCAAAGTCCTTGCTGGCAGAGAGATTAGCATCTAGGGGTTCCCGGAGGACAAACAAGACATGTATTCCATAGAGAATTACATCAGCAACTCATCACATCATAATCATGTAAGAAAGAAGAAAAAAGTAAAAACACAAAATGGCATTTAGAGAGATCAATCTTATGTTCATTCAGAGCTTCCTAATCCTCCAAATTCACTACCTTTGCCAGTCTACATGAAATAGCTATGGAGTCCAGTTGGTGGCCATTCCATATTTATAAAAGCTGCAGTCTATTTATGGCTTTGAGCCTGCAGCCATACCACTGTGGCATTCAATCCCCACAGATCTCCAAAGCTAAGCAGGGCTGGGCCTGCTTAGTCCTTTGGTGGGAGACCGTCTGGGAACACCAGATCCTATAGGCTTGGGAGACGGACCCCAGAAAACAATAAGCCATTGAAAACCTTATGGATAGCAGAGAGGCACTGACAATACTGTTTCACTTGTTGTACATAGGGTAGCCATGGGTCAGACACCGACTAGATGGCACCAAACAACAATTCATGACTTCACTGACTTTTTCTACAACTGTGAGAAAGTAAGAGACATTTGCTCTTGGAACAGTAGGAAAGCTATAGGGTAACTATGAAATTATAATACAAAAGAAAATAAATAGAGACTTAACATTCAGCTGTAACATATAGAAATGAAAGGCATATATTCATACAGTATGTCAAGTCATCTTCCCAAAGCTTGGAAAAGAAAATAGTGATAAGCAAGGAAAATGTGACAAATCAGTTATTCTAATCTATTTGCTAAGCTGCTTGACTTTAAAACACAGCAACCAAGCCATATACAGCCAGATGTCAGCAACTTACCTTTTAAGAGGCCAAAAAATGAAGAGAAAAAAATCAAGTGTGAAAGGTGAATATTCAAAAGACTGCTTTTACCTGCAGATTTACAAATAATCACTGAAGTGGAGTCAGATGCTTGGCATTTCTGTTCATACTTGACTCCACTCCAACGTAGCACATTAACAGAATACAGAACAACAGGCACAGTGCAGATTATGTATAATGGCAGGGCATGCATGGCAGCCAAGACCAGTTGTTGAGTGCTGTGTGCCACTCACTTGGCATATAGAGAGGCATACTGTATGAAAATGACTGTGAGGCTCATCAACTTAAAGGGAAAGCAGAGATTAAGGCAGAGTTCAGGATAGAATGACAACAATAATGAAGACCTCTAAGGAAACATTAAATAGAGTCATTAGCCCTGAGAAATCTGAGAAGCTGCATATTTATTGATCTTTAAACAAATTATGGGTTATCCCTCAAAGGAAAGTAGTCCATACTTTTTACTCCATTGGGCATCACAAAAAGGAAATGCATTTCAATTGCACTATAAGATATGTAAGTTAGACGTAAAAGATATTTCCAGGCTGGGGGGGGGTTAAAAAATTAACTTTCTCCGGAGGTCATTAAATGCATGCCATCTTAATTGGGTTAAGCCTAATGTCTCTAATTTTCGATCACATGTTTCCTTCAGTGCTTTTATATTATTGCTCCTGTTATTTTGGCAGTATAACAAATTGTATTTTTATTACAATGGAGTACATTTCTTTGACTGAATGCCTTTCACTCTATCATTTTAATATGTGCAAAATATACAAGGAATAAAATAAAAATGGCTTGTGCCAGCCCAGTGCCTTTTTCTTTGTTCTCTTTTATAGAGATATTTTAGGGAGTATGCTTATCTCCATATTGATTTCCACTTTTAGAAAAGGTTAGGACAGTTTGCTTCTAGCAAGATTAAAACCTGGGAAAAAACGAAATAATATTCCAAGCACATATTAAATGAGTTTTATATGGAGTTGAAATATATTCCTCTATCCCCCATTGGAGGTATGGGCAGTACATTGTGGGGCAAGGGAGGGGTCTCACTCCACTTTATCCTCCACCAAGATGGGTATGTCTGTGTTTTTTCCCCCTCAGAAAATTATGTATAGCAAACCAGATAACCAAGGTATCTGGGCAGAGTTGAAGCAGGTATTTTTTGACTTAAAAAACTTTTTGTGAAGAATGTAAAACAAGTGATTTTTTTAAGTTTAAGAATTTTAAGTTATATTTGAGCCAAGAGCCAGTGGTGCACACCTGCAATCCCAGCAACTTGGGAGGCTGAGGCAAAAGGATTATGAGCTCGAGGCCAGAGGCAACAGCCTGCACAACTTAGCGAGACCCTGTCTCAAAATATAAAATAAAGAACGTGCTAGGATGCAGCTCTGTGGTGTGCTTGCTTACCATGCATGAAGTTGTGGGTTCAACCATACAGTACTGCTAAAAAAAAAAATTAAGTTACATTTGCATTAATCTTCATCCTAATCATGTCAGTATTGTAGTCCTGGGCCCAATCTGACAATTTAGGGAGAAAATAGAAAACCTTGAAGTACTCCAATGTTATAAACTGAGACCAGTTCAATTTAACAACATTTACTTCAGCAAGAAAAAGATTCTAGAATGAAGCAAAACTCTGGGCAAAAGGGAAACTCAAAACTGCCTCGGCCCACCACAAGTACCTTTATATAGATAGCCAGAGAAAAGTGACATCCACAGGCAACCCTATTGGCTGCAGTCAGCTTTTGCCCTATGGATGCAGCCAGTTGACACCCAGTGATTAGCTGCTGTGATTGGCTAAGACTCAGTTGCTTAGTTGCAAGAGTATAATCTTAGGCCATATTAGCACCTATTTGTTCATCAAACAAGATTTTAGTTCACTATATATGGAGGCCACTATGGTAGAAACTTATCTTTCAAGTGCAGGGGATCCGTTAGGCCAAATTTATCTCAGTTCTACAAATATTCCAGTGAATTTTGCACCCAGAGTACTTCTCATTCCAAGATTATAAATCATGATCTTCTCTTCATTTAATTAATCCAAGTACAAGATCCTAGAGAGGAAGTTTAAAACATAAAAGATAGGTCAACTCATTAATCCTACATGATTTAAGTCTTGAAAACTGATTCATTTGTCAGGTTGTTAGATATTAAAAGTATTCATTTTTCAAACCATAAGTAAATACCTTCAGATGCATTGTCCAACATAAAGTCATTAAATATATGTGTCTATGTATGTTGTTTGTTGTTGTTGTTGGGTGCCATGGAGTTGGGTTGGACTCATAGAGACCCTCATTGTTGTTGTTGTTGTTAGGTGCCATTGAGTCGGAATCCGACTCATGGCGACCCTCGTAGGGTTATCAATGGCTGATTGTTTTGGGATTGCCTTGGGAGTGGATTGCCAGGCCCTTCTCCCATTTTTGCGGTGCTGGGAATTGAACTCGGGACCATAGAGACTGCAGCGCAGAGCTCTACCAACTAAGCTAAATCCCAGCCCCTAGAGACCCTCATAGGGTTTTCAAATGGCTGCTTGCTTTGGAATTGTTTTTGAGAGTGGACTGCCACATCTTTCTCCAATTTTTGTGGGGCTAGGGTTCAAATGCTGGTCCTCAGAGAGTGCAGAGCAGGTGCTCTTCCAACTGAGCTACACCCCAGCCAGTGACTGTATACAGATTGATTCAAATTACCATGAGTTTCTTTGTGACATCACATTTCAAGTATTCACTAATTACATGGGATTAGTGGCTACCATATTGGAGAATGCAGATTTAGGACATTTTCACCATCACATAAATGTCTGTTGGAGAATGTTGACCTAGATAATTTATGACACATGAAACATTACTAAATTGCCCTTAATTTTTCCATTGTATTATAATCTAATTCTCTATAGTTTGGTGCATAGTTTATCCAAGTATTGTCCTCATATTAATCTTAAATGGTTTGAATCCATATTGAGTTCCTCTCTGACTTCTGTTATTAGCTAAACAATCTTGAGCAAGTCAATTAATCATTTCATTCACTAACTTAACAAGTATTTCCTGAGCACTTACAATATTCAAAGTACTGTACTGAGCATTGGATGGAAAGCAATGGCATAAGAAAAGTCTCTGAAGACATGAGACTTACACTCCAGAGAAGAAAATAGTATATGGAAATAACATGTGATATAGTAACATAAACAATTAGTTGCCGCAATAAAAATTATGTAGGATAAGGAGTAAGTGGGGAAAAATGTCCTCTCTACAGAAGTGACATTTGAGAGAGGAAGCCATGATCATACTCCTATCAAACGCTGTCTGTACTAATTCAGAATCATTCAGCCTCACCTTTCTAATAGTTGTATGTCCCTAGCTACTACTAGATTAATTATCCTCATATAGGCTCTGACAAACTTCACAAGGGCACCGCATCACACCAGAACCATTCACATCCCTCTTGCCTCAAACTTTAGACAGTAGTTTCTCTTTCAATGCTGGGGTATGAGATACTACCTCAGTTGCTTGGTACCAATTCATATGAAATGTGGAAACACAATAGAGTCAATGCTTCAAGGTAAGTACTTTGACCAATGGGAAGTGGGAACTGGAGGATAAATTCCTCTCACTTTCTTCCCAGGAGAAAATCTTGAGATTTTTTTGAAAATAATTTTTGACCTCTGAAGATGGTTCTATGAAATAAAGACACTAGAGTCACTGGGTGCCAAATATTGGCCATAACCACAGAATAGCCCTTGTGGCTTATTTTTGCCCCTCTCTACCCTCTGCCTCAGTCTCAATTCCCCTCATTCCCTTTTACTTACTCCTTCATCTGTTGCTGTTGTTGTTGTTGATGTTGTTATTGTTGTTAGGTACCATCAAGTCGGTATCCAACTCATAGCGACCCTCATAGGGTTTTCAATGGCTAAGTGCTTCGGGATTGCCTTGGGAGTGGATTGCCAGGTCCTTCTCCCATTTTTGCGGTGCTGGGAATTGAACTCAGGACCTCAGAGACTGCAGCGTAGCGCTCTACCAACTGAGCTACATCCCAGCCCTCCTTCATCTGTGTTTTGTTGTTGTTGTTAGGTGCCGTCGAGTCGAGTCCGACTCACAGCGACCCTATGTACAGCAGATCGAAACACTTCCC
>VMDO01027744.1:0-24857 GCA_007922755.1 Pedetes capensis | reverse complement strand
ATTCTATAGAATATTGATCATAGAAATATGAAGCATTATACTCTTTCTGATCATCTGTTCAGGAAATATGTATTGAATAAATAAATTTTAGGTCCTCTCTTAAGAATTTCTGAGTCATTTAGAAAAAAAAATACAAAGTTCTAGGCACTCTTTTGGATACTTTGGATATACAGTTGAAGAGCAGCAAAGTTCTTCATGGAGTTTATAGCCTACTAGTACAGTTCACAAACTAGAAACATTAATTAAAGCTTACTAAGCAAGTTTCTTCAGGACTTTTATCATGAAGGGACATTGAAATTTGCCAATGGCCTTTTTTGGATCTATTGAGATGATTATGTGGTTTCTGTTACTGAGTCTATTGGTGTGTTGTATAACATTTACTAATTTGCATATAATGAACAAGTCTTGCATCTGTTGTATAAAGCCCATTTGGTCATAGTGCATGAACTATTTTATTTGATGCTGTATTCAATTTGCTAGTAAATTAATGAGGATTTTTGCTTCAATATTCATCAGAGAAATTGGTCTATAGATTTATATTTTGTTGTTAGGTCCTTATCTGGTTTTGGAATCAGAGTGAAAAAGGTTTCATAGAATTAATTTGGAAGTATTCCTTCCCTTTTTATTTTTGGAATAATTTGAGAACCGGTATTAATTATTCTATAAAGGTTTGATAGAATTTGGCTGTGAGCTCCTCAGGGCATGGGCTTTTCTTTGTTGGAAAATTCTTTTACCTTTACTTCATTACTTGTTATAGATCTGTTTAAATTATTTATATCCTCTGAATTTAATTTTGTAAGTCATAAGACTTAAGGAGTTTATACATTTCTTCTGTATTTTCTTTTACTGAGTACATGTTACTGAAATAATCTCTGATGATTCTCTAGATTTCATTGGTATCTGTTGTTATAGCCCCCTTTTCATCTCTAATTTTATTAATTTGCATCTTCTCTCTCTCTCCTTTGGATAATTTGGCTAAGGGTTTGTGAAGCTTGTATAACTTTTCAAAGAACCAACTCTTGATTTTATTAATTCTTTATTTTATTACTTTCATTTCTATTTTATTCATTTCGGGCCCATCTTGTTCTTTTTTGTATGCTAGATTTAGGGTTACCTTGTTGTGTTTCTAGTGTCATAAGGTATATCATGAAGTTATTTATTTGAGCCTTCCCTAACTTTTGGATGTAGGCAATCATAACTATGAATTTGCCTCATAGAACTGGCTTTGCTATATCTTAAAAGGTTCAGTAGTTGTGTGTTTTCATTTTCTTTGATTTTAGAAACTTTTTAATTTCTTTTCTGGTTTCTTCAATGATCATTTAGAAGTGTGTTATTTAATTTCTATTTATTTGTAACATTCTTATAGTTTCTTTTGCTATTGATTTCTAGTTTGATTTCTAGTTTAATTCCAAGATGATCTCACAAGATACAATGCATGATACCATTTTTTGTAATTGTTTAGATTAATTTTGTGAATTAAAATGTGATTTATTTTAGAAGAAGTTTCATGTGGAGCTGAGAAGAATGGGTATTACACATCTGTTGAGTGGAATATTCTGTAGATGCCTAGTAAGTCCAGTTGCTCTATGGTGTTGTTTAAGTTCATGGTTTGTTTGTTGATTTTCTGTTTTGGTAATCTATCTATTGATGTGAATGGGAACATGAACTCATCTATAATTATTATGTGCTAGGGTTTAGTTCAGTTGGTAGAGTTCTGCTCTGCAGTCTTTGAGGCCTTCAGTTTGATCCCCAGCAGCACAAAAACAGAACAATGTGGGCATCCATTCCCAAAACAACCTTGAAACAATCAAACATCTAAAACCTTATGAGAGTCACCATAAGTTAGACATTACTTGGTAGTACTTAACAACAAAAACATAATTATGATATCTGGACCTATGTGTTCTTTTATGGCAAGGAATATTTGTTTTAGGAAGTTAGATGTTCCAGTGTTTGGTACATAAATATTTACTATTATTATGTCCTCTTGGTTGTCTTGATTGATTGTTCCTTTTAAGTAGTGAGGTTCTTTACCCCTTTTGACTTAGGATTGAAGTCAAGTTTGTCAAATATCAGCTACTTTTGCTGTTTTTAAAAACTATATTATTATTATTACTACTACTACTGTTATTATTACTATTATTATTATTGCTTCCTCATGCTTGGTGTATCATTTTTCAACATTTGTTTTCAGTCTGGGTGCTTCCTTTTGAAAGAGGTGAGTCTTGTGTTTACCACAAATTGAAGGATTTTCTTTCTTCATTCAGTTGACTAAATAATGTGTTTTAAGTGAAGCATGAAAACCATTAAAAATTATGGTTAAGCACCAGGCATAGTGATGCATGCCTGTAATCCCAGTGGCTTGGGAAGCTGAGGCAGGAGGATCACAAGTTCGAGACCAGAGGCAGT
Organism: Pedetes capensis; assembly: GCA_007922755.1. Lineage (NCBI taxonomy): Eukaryota > Metazoa > Chordata > Mammalia > Rodentia > Pedetidae > Pedetes > Pedetes capensis. The sequence continues at coordinate 22,448 of VMDO01027744.1, read as the reverse complement.
CTGCATAATTTGGTGAGACCCTGTCTCAAAAATAATAATAATAATAATAAAGGGCTGGAGGTGTAGCTCAGTGGTCCAGTACTTGCAAAGCATGCAAGCTCAAGGCCTGGGTTCGATTTCCAGTACAGAAAAAAAAATCATTACTAAGAGGAATTTGGTGTTAAATATAATTTTGTTGGTTATTTTTCTAGTACATCTGAGAGTTGCTTACTCTTTACTTTGTTCCCCTTTCATATTAGAGATTTTCTGGTTTATCAAGCTAGATATTTTTGCTTCTTTCTTTGATTTTATTTGTTCAAGTGTTCCTCCCATGAATTTTAGTCATTACTCTTGTCTAGTATTTGGTTTTATCTTTCTGCTATTGTTTGCAGAATTTCCTTGAGTATTTTCTGCCATGCTGGTTTAGTGGCTATAAATTGCTTAAGTGTATGTTTATCATAGAAAGTCTTTATATCTCTATTTATTTCAAAGGAAAATTTTACTAGGTATAGTATTCTTGGCTGGCAGTTATGTGCCCTCAGGACATGAACTATATAAATCCAAGCTTTCCTTGCCTTTAGGGTTTCAGTTGAGAGATCTTTTGTTACTCTGAAGAGTTTGTCTTTGGAGATTAACTGATATTTTTCTCTTCAGCTTTTAAAATTATTTATTTGCTTTGTGGTTTTAGCATTGAAACTATGTGTCACGGAGAGGGTATATTCTGATCCAATCTATTTGGAGTTCTAGATGTCTCCATTGTTTGGCTGTCTATTGCTTCCCTAAGGTTGAGGAAATTTTCATATATTATTTCATGGAATAGATTTTCTATGCCTCTTGTTTTATCTTTGGCTCCTTCTTATAACCCCTAAATTCTTGGTTTATGTTACTTCATCTTGTCCCATACTTTCTTGAAAGTTGTGGTCATAGTGTTTCATTTATTTCTTCTTAGTATCTGGGTAAATTAGCACTTTACCCTTATCTTCTATTCCTGATATTTTATATTTTGCTTAATTCCATCTGTTCCTGTTACAATCTACTACAGTTTTTATTTGTTTTATTGTATTTCTCAATTCTAGCACTTCTGTTTATGGGTATTTTCAAGTTCTCAGTTTCTTTGTTGAATTTTTCTTCTAAGTTAAATACTTTTTTCCAAGTGACTCAAATCCATTTTTCTGCCTAGTTTTGTTTTCTCTCAGGTTACTTGTCATTTTTATAAATAAACTTTATATTACTTTTATGATACTTCAGACCTTCTAGTACCTTTGATTTCAGTTATTGAAGTGTTATGGTCATTAGAGGATTTTCTTGATCTTGCCTTTTCATATTTCTTATGGTTCTAATTTGAGATTTGAGCATTTCTTAGTATGGTTATCTCTTATTTGTAGAAATTCTTGGTGAAACACCTTATTTTGAGATATTGATCCCTGATATCACTGAGAGTAGACAAAATAATCTAATGCTATGGTAAAAACCACAGTTATAATTACAGTTAATCTAGTTTGGTGCCAGATGTTACTTAAGAAATTACCTGTATAAAGGAATTAGTAGATATAATGATGAATAAAGTTGGGGGTTAGATATTTATTATAGTAAAACCCTATGAGGGTCACTATGAGTCAGGCTTGACAGCACCTAACAACAACAAGAGATATCAATAGTACAGGTATGGAAATCAGGAGGAAATGTGGGGAAGGAGGAAAGAAAAGACCTGAGTTAAGTAGGAGTGAATAAGAATGGGAGACAGGAAGGAGAGTGTTGGAGAGTTGAAAAGAAGATAGGAGGTCAAAATATATCTCCTTATATACTATATAAAATGTATCTAAGGTTACACAATCTGAGCTGTAGCCCTGTGGCATCCAATTCTGTCAGATCTGGGAAGCTAAGCAGGGTCAGGGCTGGTTGGTATTTGGATGGGAGACCACCTGGGCACACCAGATACTGTAGGTTTTGGAGAAGGACCAGGCAACCCATTCCCCAAGATCAATCTGCCATTGAAAGCCCTATGAATAGCAGAGAGGCACAGACAATAATGTTTCACCTGTTATATGTAGGGTCGCTATGAGTTGGATATCGACTCAAGAGCACTAACGATAACAACAAAGTTACACACAATATAAGGTAAACACAATATAAGCATATTGGTTCCCTTTTCTCTCTACTTTTCTCCCTTTTTTTTAACAAGTAGATTTGGAATACATTGAAAACATTGCTATGAAATAAGTAAATATGACCTAAAAAGTGAAAATGGCTGGAGATTATAAAATTTAAAAAGAGGAAAAGAGATCAGCAACAATACCAAAAAATCAACCAACCAGACAAAACAAAACAAAAATGAAACAAGCAAACACAAATCTAGACAAACAAACAAACAAAAAATAAAAACACAATATTCAGAACCATCCACAATAGTCTCTTCTAGGAGACTTTAGACTGGAACCCTCCCAGGAAGTCCCTCCTCCAAGCCAGTTGTCTTCCAGTGGAGTTCATAACAGCCATCACTGCCACTGCTGGGAGCAGTCTTACAAACTGAAGATGAGGGCTCTGAGTATCCCAGCATGCATCCTATAAACATTTGTTGATTTGTTTGATTGTTTGGTTGCACTCATGGCTTGAGTGTAGGGACAGTCTAGTTCAGTAAGAACACCTCAAGTATGTTCCTTCAGATTCTGAGTTGGGCAAGGACTACACCTTGCTCTTTTCCAGCACCTGGAATCCATTGTGCTTAGGTGCTGCACTAAGGTGGGGGTTACAGACACTACATCTGCTCAGAAGATAGTCCTTTCCAGACTCTAAAAACTACAGCTTTACCCTGTCCTGGTAATGTGCTGACACTCTCTTTCTTTTGGAGGTTGTATGCACTGTGTCTGCTCTCTGAAGTTTTCTTCTCCAGATGGTCAGCACAATTTCTTTCAAGGGGGATAAAATTTAAAGAGAGGGAAAGAAAGAAAAGAAGAAAGAAAGAAAGAAAGAAAGAAAGAAAGAAAGAAAGAAAGAAAGAAAGACCTACCACAGCAACAATAACAAGAAAACAAAACAAACAAAAATTAAAATTAAAAAAATGAAATAAAAAGACAAGGATAAAAAACAGCACAGAGAACTATCCATAGCTGTCTCTTGGAGAAGTCTGGGAGTCTTTCATCAAGAGCCTTCCCAGGAAGTCCTTCCCACCAGCCAGCTGCTTTCCAATGAGATTAATAGCAGGCAAAACACCCAATGATGATTTAAGTCTTAGAAACTACAGGTGAGGCTTCCAAGTCACACAGCTCCTATAATCCCCTGTCTCCTTCCCTAAGGTTGCCTTCAAGCTGAGGATGCTGGGAAATTCCAGTTTACAAAGAGTGAGTATATCTCATCAGTTTTCCTGCCTGTGCCTTCCCTGAAGGCACCAGGAAAGACATATTAACACTGAACTAGTGCATCTCATCAATTGCTCTGCCCTCACCTTCCCTGGGGGCCAGGAAAGCCCAGGTCACAAAGAGTGAGATTGTTTTATCAGTTTCCCTGCTTGTTCCCTTTCTGATCATGTAGAGCCTTCCCAGCTTCCCAGCAACTGGCACTGTTTTTGCCCAGGTACTCTCTCTGTTCTGTTGGACGTTATAGATACTGTGTCTGCTCTCTAAGGCAGTCCTCACCATTATCTTCCTGATCTGACTTGGATGTAACCCAGATACTCTCAGGCAACCCTGGGACAGCTTTCTACCTCACCAGTATGTAATCACTACAGGTCTTTAGAGACTACTGCTGTCTGAGGTCCACTCAGAGAACAGCCCATCTCACCAAGTGTGGGCACAGCATCCCAACTCCTCTATATGCATGCATTCCAGTGAATGCAATCCACCAAGGCATCTCTGTGATCCTTTGGCTCAGAAGCTCTATTGGGTTTCAGGGACCCCGTGCTATTGTCACATCTCCTGGATGGGAGCTTTCTTCCTCTAGCTTGTTGACACACATCTGTGGCCCAGCTAATCCCACTCACCTCTTCTCACTGAGTAGTTCTTTTACTTTCTGCTTGCTGTGGGCTATGAACCAGCTACCCTGTGGTGTCCACAGCTCTCCTGTTATCCTCTGTTCAGAACAGAGTCAACAAACTCTGAATTCTGTTTTTCTCATTTCTGCTGGTCACACAGAGGCTGCATTCTTTAAGTCATCTGAACCAGAAGTTTAAGCATAAGTTTAATTCATAACTAACAATGTTAACTTTAGTACATGTCAGAATACTAATCAGAAATCTAAAGTTATTTGCTATATGCCAAAGATACTGGTACTAGTCACTTCAAATTTATTTTTAATGTCATTCTATCTTATTACCCTAATAATGACGATACTACATACAATTAGTTTGAGGTTTGTTTCTAAAAGTTATTGGACAACATGTAAAATTGTTGAACCTTGTATGTACTCCCTCTACAGAAAAGTTCTGATTAATTGTCTAGGTTACCAACTAATATTTTTTGTTGTTGTTAGGTACCTTCCAGTTGTATCTGACTAAACCTCCCTATGTACAACAAAATGAAACTCTCCGCATACTGAGCAATGCTCACAATATTTTTTATGTTTAAGCTCATTGTTATAGCCACTGTGTCAATCCATCTAGCTGAGGCTCTTCCTTTGTTCCATGACCTGCCACTCTCCCACACATGATGACCATCTCTAGGGATTGATCCCTTCTGACAAAATGTCCAAAATACATAAGATGCAGTCTAGCCATCCTTGCTTCCAATGAACACTCTGGATCACATCAAGGACAGATCTGTTGGTTCTTTTGGCAGTCCATGACATATTCAATATTCATCTCCAGCACTATAATTCAAAAGCATCAATTCTTCTCCTGTCTCACTTATTCAATATACAGCTTTCACAAGCATATGATGTGACTGAAAATACCATAGCATGAGTCAGGCACACCTTCTTCTTCAATGTGACATCTTTACTTTTGTACCTATTTTAAAGAAGTCCTTTGCAATATCTTTTCCTAATGCAATAAATCTTTTGATTTCTTGATGGCTGCTTCCATGAGTGTTGATTGCAGAACCAAGTAAAGCAAATCTTGGACAACCTCAATCTTTTTTCTGTTTATCATGAAGTTACTTACTGATACATTTGTAAGGATTTTTCTTTCCTTGATGTTGAGATGCAATCCATAGTGAGGCTGTGCTCTGATTTTCATCAGTAAATGTTTCAAATCCTCTTCAGTTTCAGCAAGGAAAGTTGTATCATATGCATACCTCAGATTGTTAATATATCTTCCTCCAATCCTGATACCACATTCTTCATAAAGTCCAGCTTCTTGGATTATTTGCTCAGAACAGAGATTGAAGTAGCTTGGTGAAAGGACACAGCCCTAACAGACACCTTTCCTGGTTTTAAACCAAACAGCGTTTCCTTGTTCTTTTTGAAAGACTGCCTCCTGGTCCATATACATATTTCTTCTGAGTACAATTATGTGCTCTGGTAATCCTATTCTTTGCAATTTTGTCCATAACTGGTTGTAATCTATACAGTTAAATGTCTTTGCATAGTCAATAAAACATAGATAGACATCTTTCTGGTATTCTTTGCTTTCAGCAGACATTAATCTGACATCAGCAGTGATGTCCTTGATTCCATACCCTTTTATGAATCTGGCTTAATTTTCTGGTAGTTCCCATCAAATATACTGCTGTAGCCATTTTTGAGTGATCTTTAACAAAATTTTACTTACATGAGATATTTATGATATCATATACTAATTTCTGTGTTAAATTATAAACTCTTTCTTGGGAATAGGTCCAAATATGGATCTCTTTCAATCAGTTGGACAGGTAGCTGTTTTCCAAATCTCTTGGCATGAACAAGTTAGCACCTCCAGTGCTGCATCTGTTGTTGAAACATCTCAATTGGTATTCTATCAGTTCCTGGAGATTTGGGTTTCACTAATTCCTTCCAGGCAGTTTCCACTTCTTATTTCAGTACCATGGCTCCCTGATCATATGTGACCCCTTGAAATAGTTGATCACCCACAAATCTTTTTGATATAATGATTCCATATATTTCTTCCTTCTTCTTTTGGTGTTTCTTATTTCATTTAAAATTTCCCTGTAGAATCCTTCACTATTGCCACTTAAGGCTTGAATATTTTTTCTTCAATTATTTAAGCTTGAGAAAAACACCATGTTGTTCCTTTGTAGTTTTCTATCTGCAGCTCTTTATACATGTCACTTTTGCTATTTAGTTGTTAGTTACTCTTAGTTTAGTTACTATTCCCTTAAAAATAAGTAGTCAAAAATCTGAAATGGTACTAAACATTAAAAAACCATCTTTGTTTTTCCAACTGTATAAAATTAATAATCATTTTACCTTGTTTGTTACACATTTTTTAGTCCATAGATAAAAGATAGCAAAATTCCTAATAAAGTATTATTCTGGGTCCATTTCTATGTATATGCATGTATTTTAAGGCAATGCCTTTAGAATTTCAGGAAAAATTATGGAATGGTTCAAAAAAGTGCTCTTTTGCTTCTGAAAACACCTCTTTAGTTATAACTTTGCAACTCAGAAAAATACTTTGTAATGAAATTCATTTAGTTATGTGAACTCAAGACCTCAATTTTCACAGGTAAATAGTAAAGCACTTTGACTAATCTTCTAAAGCCAATCCACTTATATTTGACATAGTAATGCTTGTTTGGAAACATTTCATGGGCAAAACCCCAGATAGCAAACGTATTTGTGTTTTCTCCTCCAGTGAAATGTTAAACCAGTGATATTAAATAATCTCAAAATGATTTTAGATGGACTCGACGGCACCTAACAACAACAACAACAAACATGTACACATTTAACAGTACCATTATAAAGAATCTGTTAGAGAAAAAAATATATTCTTATATGTTCCTGAAATATAACCAAAAACTTTAAAAGCAAATGCCATTTCTCTTTAAACACATTCACATTTGTAGTAGTACTGTCAGTGGGGAGTGTGGGTCCAGGGTCTGCTTCACCACAGCACTAGGGAAGGGATCTGAGAAGTGAGCAAACCTTGGTTCTTGGTTACATTCTTGAATGGATTTACAGATGAGCCCAAAGGGAATTTAGAAGATAATTTATTGAGAATTAGTAGGAGCGGACTGAAAGCCAAGATAGACTGCCTAGAGGAAGCAGGCTTGGGACTTAGGCCAGCATGGGGAGAGAGAAGAGAAGGAGCAGGCCAGAGAGTGAGGTTGGCATAAGCAAAGGAGAGGTGACAAATAAAGAGGGAGAACATTACACATTTTGACATAGAAATCAGAAAATGGGCAGGTCTGACATCGAAGACCTATGAATTGCAGCATTTATGATTCTGAGTTAGAGGTTAGGAAATGTGCACTTCCATCAATGATGTCATGGACACCTCCAAACATCTACAGAACTGCGCACATCTGTTGGGGACTGCTGCAAACTTCTACAGATTGCTCTGCACATGGCTGAGAACTGTAGACATTACTGAGACTTGTAGGCAAGTGAACACTACAAACATCTTTGGATATTGCAGAGTTGACACTGCAAACTGTGCACATTGTGGATTTCTGCACAGTGCAGACTTTCAAGAGGAGAGTTTTCTGCGTCTTTTAAGTCTCTATCTCATTAAGGGAATGGATATTCTTCCCCTTCTTTTAGATCTTTTCCTCAGGCATGGCAGATTTCCCTCACCTCTCCACTTATGCTGTCCTCTCTAAGCTGTGAAATAGGTCTTTCTATTGCAGAGGGGTCCTGTCTCAAAGGAGAATTTCCTTCCTTAGTGCAGACATGGAGGCACCTGTGGCCTTCATATGTAAACTGAGTTATGGCTACAGATTAGTTCATTTGTAAAGGTAACAGCTTATCTGAAAGAGGGTATAACTCCTAGCAACCATGCTGTTTGCAAGAATATTATCTGCCAAGAAAGCACTGACCACAAGATCAAGGCATTTGTCTCAGTGGAAGCTCACATTGATATTCATGTCTCAGTTGCTTGGAAGCAAATGGCTGGGAAATAGATGGCTGAAAAGCCCCTTTTATTCCCTTTCTTCCTGCCAAAAATCTTTCTTCTGTACATACAAATATTAAACCTGTATAAAATTATTGAATCCAGCCCCATTAAAAATATTCATGAATTTCTAAGGTGGTATAATTTCAACTCAAAGACAGATAAAATATTGTGTACTTTTTCTTTTCTTCACTATGTATCAATTTGGTAAAATCACTCTAACCCTATCATGTACACTTTGATATTATGTAAAGGAAATAGCTTGGAGGAAAGGAAAAATTCTTTTATGCTGTACTGAAAATAGCTAAACTAGTCTGAAAAATCATGTAGATTAAAAACAGCATGAGTGAATGATTCAACTTGATATATTACAGCATTGAAGTCACACAGAAACACAAAAAATATGCCAATTATAAAATCTAAACATTAAATAATTTAGAGTATATTAAAATGAAATTTGTGTTTTTGATTTCTGTGCTATTAAAATGGTTAATACATCTAAAAATGGGTCAACTTTTTGTTAAAAAATGTAAAAACCTGTATTTTGTATGAATACAAAATAAACTATTTTCAACTTTAAGAAAAACGTTAGAATTTTATAGTTCCAACTACTATTATAATGATTCATGTACAGAAGATTTTTCCAAAAAGCTTGTTAATTACTAAATCTTTTATATTTTGTTGTTAAAGCTAGATATACTCCATGAGTTAGTACATATAGAAATGTGACATGACATGTATCCTAATGAAAAATTTAAAGAAAGAAGTATAATACTTTATTATGGGATTTTGAAGCATTTTCAATAATGTTTTTTAACAAACCATGCTACTATTTTAATACCATTTTTTCTCAGAGGTTATCTATTAAAACTTGCATATTCAAATTTCTCCAGTTAAATTGATAAACAAAAAGGAATTTCATGACTAGTTTCATTGAGAATATTAATGTCTTTGAGTGTCAGCCAAATGTAAAGTTAATATAACATAAAGGGAATATTGTTGTTAGGTGTTGTTGAGTCGGTGTCCCAACTCATAGCAACCCTATGTAAAACAAGTGAAACACTATTGTCAGTGCTTCTCTGGTATTTATAGAGTTTACAACAACTAATTGTTTTTTTATGAGTCGGGTACGGGGTCCTTCTCCTAAGCCTAGAGCATCTGGTTTTCCTAGGTGATCTCCCATCCAAATATTAACCAGGCCAGACCCTGCTTAGCTTCCAAGATCTAATGGGATCCTAGCCACAGTGGTACAGCTGCAGGCCGAGGGAATATATACCCTTTTGTTATTATTATTACTACTATTCTTGTTATTTGTACCTAGAAAATTTGTACCATTGGAGGACAGAAGATAGAGAATTACTAGAAAGAAATAAACCTATTTATTTTGTGAAAGCTGGGAAATGGAAGAAATGTCCAGCCAGAAATATCAGCTCTTCACTCATTTAAAGCAAGAAGCAAGAATAAGAAATGGTAGAAATGAAAAAAGGAGACAATCAAATATTTTGTAAGATTGGCCCCCCAAACAGAAACAATTTATGGTTAAATATGAACATAACACCTCCTCATTTATAAAACATTCTTGTAGAAAGTAGTATTCTAAGTAAACAAATTACTCAGGTAATTGAAATTTACTTTCGGGAAAAATACTTTTCCTGAAATAACAACAGAAGAAAAACAACATTTGTTCTAAAATATTGTATATATTTTTAAAAATTGACCATTTCCCACATCAGCTTAGACTGTTCTAGGTTTTTTTTCCAACTCCCAAGTACATATATGTGGATTCTCCCCAAATACTGTATGTCCACAATCCTTTACTTTTGTCATGATTTTGAAAGGGAGCACAGACACTGCAAATATCTCTGAGTAACTGGATGTTAGAATTCCTATAGTAGTTAAAGTCAAATGATGAGATCATTGGAGAAATTTTCATCCACATGAATAGGAAATATTCAGCAGAAAAGGACTTTCAGCTGCTTAACTGCTCTTAGTTTGGTGACTCAGTTTGATGTTTTACACATTTGTCTTCCTCCCCAGCCCTCAACCTGTGAATTTTGGACTAAATAGCCCATTCCAATAGCAAAGAAAAAGATAAAATCTTACCTGAAGCTTCACATAGAAAGTCTGTTAAAGGGACATATTGTATTCTATACATAATGATTTCTTTTCTTTTTAAACATCAATATATAAGTGCTTCAAAATATGGAACATAACTGAAATTTTCCTTAATTCTGGATTGTATTATTGATGAAATTATTTTTTTCTCTTCTGATTTTTGCCTAATTTTTCCAAGCTTTATCCTCTATCATTTGTTAATGCAATGCCTAGCATCACACTTTACAAGAAAAGATGATAACATAGTATTGTTGTTGTTGTTGTTAGGTGCTGTTGAGTCTGTATCCGACTCATTGCAACCCTCATAGGGTTTCCAATGGCTGTTTCGGGATTGCCTTGGGAGTAGATTGCCAGGCCCTTCTCCCATTTTTGCAGTGCTGAGAATTGAACTCGGGACCTCAGAGACAGAAACACAGTGCTCTACCAACTGAGCCAAATCCCAGCCCCCAACATAGTATTAGTTAACTAAAATTAATAATCTTGAAAGATGCATATACTGCACTATTAGTATTTTCCTTGAAGTGGCAATTATTTTATTAAAGATGGAAATAATGTTATAATATTTGATACTTTAAAAAATGATGAACATTTTGAAAAATAAAAGAAGAAAATATTAAAATGGGTTAAAATATAAAATATTTTAAAACAGAATTATTGAGTGAATCTCAGTAAATTATCTAGATACTGATTAGAATATAAATTAAAAGTGTCCATGTCAATTTTTCTGACCCTAGATCTTTTTTTTTTTTTTTTTTTCTTTATTGTGGTACGGGGGATTGAACCCAAGGTCTCTCACATGCTAGGCAAATGTTCTATCAAAAACCCATCTTCCCAGTCCCTAGTACACCATATCTAACTTGAAAGGGATAAGCACTTTTGTACAGTTTTTTATTTTGAATCTTTAGTAATGATGAAGAATTACTAAATGCAAGATTTGCTAGATATTATGATGAGTGTTTAAAAGTTATTGGTTTGTTTATAATATTTCTATTAGATTGAGATAGTCATTAAAAGGATAATATTTTGTCCTTCTGAGTAATGGAACTCAATTAACTATTGGAAAATTCCTTGAACATCCATGCCAGAACCCTAACCTTAAAATAATGTTCTACTACAATATGACGGTTTGTCTCTTTACAAATCTATGCTGAGACAATCCCCAGTATCAATATTAGCAGTATTTGGACTTAAAGAGTGTAGGAGGTAATTAGGGGTTAGTTGAAGTCATTAGAGTGGAGCCTTCATGGTTGCATTAGAGGCCTTTTAGGAAGATAAAGAGAGCATCTAGTTAGGGATCTGGCTCTGGTGTTCTGTATGTTACACTGAACCTTGGGACTTTGCAAAGATTCCCCACTAACAAGAACTTCGCCAGAAGTAGCCACATATTCTTGAGCTTCCCATCTGACTTAATCTTTATTATTTATGAATCATAAAGTCAGTGATACACAGTTGTGAAAAGGGAGCAACAGCCTCTGTCAAAGTAAAGTCCTCTTTTACCTCATCTAACATCTGCTCAGACATCTGTAAACAACATAAACTTATTCTGGATAACTTTGGCAAGAGTAAAATTAAACAGAAAACAATGTTGTGCCAAAATGATTGCCAAGAAGTCCAGAGGAACAAGTTAGAATGAAAATAGAGTTGATGAAGACTAGTTACAAAGCAGCCATATAAAGTCATGTCAGTGTTAGCACTGCTATTAGGAGGGCCATAGGGCTAGCATGGCTTATATATAAGCCTTGCTTCTGTACAGCTGCACTCTCAATTTTGATGCTGTCAATTTTAAACTGATACCAGGATCATTCTCTTTCCTTTAGGATTCGTGTGTGTGTGTGTGTGTGTGTTCTTATTGTTAGGTACTCAGAATGAACCTCATAGATTTTTCAGTGGCTGATTGTTTTGGTATTGCTTCAGGAGTGGATTGCCTTCTTCCCTTTCTGTGATGCTGGATCAAACCTAGGGTCTTAGAGACAGCAGAGCAGAACTCTATCAACTGAGCTAAACCTCAGTCCATATGTGTATATACATATATATGCATATATATGTATATTGTATATATATGCATATATGTGTGTATCCATATATATACATATATACATATATGTATATATGTGTGTATCCACATGTATACACACATACATAAATACATATGATATATATGTGTGTATACACACACACACACACACACACACACACACACACACATATATATATATATATATATATATATAAAACAGGTATATCTGTTATGGAGTAGAAGTACAGAAACAAAAAGTGCAATGAGAAGGGAGAGGGAAAAAAAGAAGGAAACAGAAGGAAAGCAAAAATCAAATGTCAAGGAAAAAAAGATAGAAAACAGCCCTAACTTTTACAATATGGTATAATGTTGTACGATGTTAGGTGCCATTGAATCTGGTCCAACTCATAGTGACCCTATGTACAATAGAAGAAACACTCCTAAACACTGTGACAAGCCTAGCATTATGTAAGTGCTTCTTTGCTATTCATAGGTTTTTAGTGGCTGATTGTTTTGGGAGTGGGCTGCTGGGTCTTTATCCCATGTTTACAGCATCTAGTATTCCCATCCACGTATTGAGTACCTGAGAATGGATACCAGGGCAGTACATCTGTAGATATAATGTTGGAAACCATGATATAATTAAAATAGTGAAGTGCTTTAGAGAATTTCATACTGTTATTTAATATTTTTCAGTATTTTTACAAAAATTATCATGGAAATGCAATCACAAATGACACATACCTTTTCCATAAAAATGTACTAAAGTGTTAATTGTTAATGATAATGATAATGGCAAAATTATGTGTCTTGAATCCAAGTGCAGTGAACAGAAGTTACTCAACAGCTTAATCGGAGAAATTATACTATACCAATCTGTTCCTTAATCTCATTAATAGCTTTTCTATAGATTGCAATTTATTATACTCATACCTAATTATTATGCTACAGTTAAAGTCAGCTAGGAAATGCTAAGAGAATTTAAATATTTGTTTCTTAATTAGGATGATCATTTTCAATTAGCTTCCACTAAAAGCTTTTAAATAAAATATAGTTGCTGATGTTGTCAGACCTATCACTAAACAAAAAGCTATAGGCCTTTTATTGCTTCTCTTTATATTTAGCTTTCTAAATTACTCATAATATTTCCTTTTTCTGCTGGGTATCTTATAAATTCTGTCCACATACCCTAAGCTGTAAACTGGGAATAAAAGGGCTTTATCACTTGTTAGGGAGATCCTTTTCCAGTTAAACTTCCTTACAGCCAATCAATTTGTCAGATCAGAGGCCTATCTTTTGTGAGGGCTTCTCTGAACTAAGCTGACAGGGTTAGGCCAGGGTCAGCTGTCTGATAAATCAAAGGGAAAGACAACTTAAAGCACTATAGTAGAGAGGGTTAGGGATTAGCACACATGGCATTATCTGGGAGTTGACATTGATAAAAAACATATTTGTAAGAGTTAGCTTTAAAGACATTTTCCCCCAACTCTTCTATTCCCTGTCCTCTCAAATGACATTCAGATTAATTAAAAAAGTTAGAAAAGAAAGGGACTCATAGGCCATTTATCTACCAAGTGGTAAGATTAAGAAAAATTAAATCTTGATGGTCTTCAATAAAGAAGCTTAACAAAGATTACGGGTGATCAATCTTTGCTGTAAGCTATCAAAACTGAGGGACCTTAAATTGCATTAAAGTAAGATGCTCTGACACAGTGACAGATGCTTTATTGGGAAGATACACATATACATATATATACATATATATATATATATATATATATATATATATATATATATATGCACACACACACACACATACATACACACACTCACACACACCTACCTAATTCAATGCTAGGTAAATGTATATATTTATTTGCTAAAGTTTACAAGTTTATAAATGAAAAATAGCTATTTCAAAATACTCAGCTTTGTCAAAAACCTATTTATTCCTCTAAAGTATAATTATATATCTATATAATCTAATTTAGGTAGAAAATCTTGTTATGTTTGAATCTGAGAAATGCTAAAGCCAATGAATTAGGGAAATTTATGTAAGCTTTAAAATAAATTAATCATAAAATATTCTCAATTTGTAAGTATATCCATAAGATAATACACAATGTATTATTATACATTATCTCAAAATCAAAAAGCAAAGGCTGGTAACAAGAAGTCTTTATTTTTTTTTAATGAGTGAAACATTGAAATTATTCTCTGTAGCTCAAATAGGCTATGGCAAGTAAGATCACCAGTCATCTAAAATTGATGTAAAATTTATCCCCCCCAAAAAAGTACATGTAACTGACTGAGGGGATATTAAAAGTTATTGGAGTGTTTTCCAAAAATATAGCAAAAGATACCCTGTTTCTACTTCTTCCACTTTCCTAAAATGCCAGCAAACACAATGGAGATATTTTCATCGTACTATGTTACCAGAGAAAGGAGCTAATTTAGCAAAATGGTTCTAAATTTTGCTAAATTATAGATTTAACAAAATGATTCATAAAAATAAAATGATTTATCTTTATAAATAAAAATAAATCAAGGTACTTATTTCATACTCTCTGACATTTAATTTGGTAACTCCTGATTTACATGCAGAACTGGATATGTAAATATTCTGTAAGTGTACAATGTTAAAATTACTATATAAAAATGAATGTCAGTGTACTAAAGGATAAAAAAGTCAAAAGAAGATAATGAAGTCCAATGAAAAAATACTTTATTATGTGTAAGTTATTTTAAAGTATTCTGAAAATCATATTTATTTATTAAATTTTCTCTAGAATTTGAAGTAATAATTGTATACTCTAAATGCTGGGCTAGGGTTTAACTCAGTTGGTAGACTGCTGCTCTGCATACTCTGTGGCCCTGGGTTTGATTCCTAGCACTGCAAAAAAATGGGAGAAAGACCTGGCAACCTACTTCCAAAAGAATCCCAAAACAATCTGCCATTAAAAACTCTATGAATAGCAGAGAAGACTGACATAGTGTTGGACATAGTACAGTTTTAGGAAGTGTTTCCTTCTGTTGTACATTGGCTTATTCTGAGTCAGAGCCAACTCAAAGGCACCTAACAACAAATCTAAGTGCTAAAGATGTGTTTATAAGATTTAAAGGGCTGCAAATAATTGTTTCTGACAGAAGATAACATTATTTCAGGTAAACTTAAGAAACTACAAGAATTAAGCATTCATTACATAAGCTCTCTGATAACATTATATTTTATAAAGTAATATTTTGAGTTATAAGGTTCCACATCAAAAGAAGTATATTAAATAAAATATGAAAGACTTAAAGATTTTAGGAATGAACATGATGATGTGCTCCTGTAATCCCAGTACTCTGGAGGCTAATAGGAGAACTGGGATTTTAGGCGAGCCTGGTTACATAGTGAGTTCCAGGCCAGGCTGGGCCCGCAGAGCAAGACCATGTCTCAGGAAAAAAAGTAATAATAACAAAATTTAACGATTTAACTATTAGTGTTCATTTTTACATAATTTATATTCCAAGATATTTTGTGTTTATATATATATATATGTACATACATATATGCATGTATATGTATATATGTGTATATATATGTGTGGATATATATGTGTGTGTGTGTGTGTGTGTGTGTGTGTGTGTGTGTGTGTATACATATATATGCCCAGAAAAACTAGATACAAAGTGATTTCTTGCTTTCATGAAAATGTTTTAAAAAATGGGGTATCAGGGCTGAGGTTGTGGCTCAGTGGTAGAGCACCTACCCAGCATGCATAAGACCCTGAGTTTTGAGTTTAATCCAGAGCATCACAATATATGTATATGAGTGTCATGGAGAAATTTCTTAGGCAACAATAAGAAACACAAAATTGAAATATAAAATTGGAAAGATTGAAGTAGTGATTTGCATTCTTTTGATAAGTAATCCTTTCATTCAATCTTAAATTCTTCTTTCTTCTTTTTGGTCCAAATTTTTAAAGTAAGAATGAGGAAAAAAACTAATTTTTATGGAAACAATGTACTCTATAATTGTTAAATTAATGAAAAAAGAAAACTAAACATATTTTATTTTGAGATCTATACATACCACAGATATGTGACGTTTAAGAGACATTTTGCATTATAACCAAAACAGCTATTTTTTGGCAAGCTGTATAGATTATGATTTTAAAATGCAGTTTCAAGGAAAAAGTGAAAAGTAAATTGGAGATAAATGACAGCTTCACTAATCAATGTAGGATGTATTTAAAATTTAGAAGAGCACCAAATTCTTCTTTTAAATGAGTTTGTGTTATGGACTTGGTATTTACTCAGGCAGGAACCTGCAGGAAGTGCTGTGAGAACAAAGTCTATTAGGTTAGAGATGACAGATAGCATTTCCGCAATCACTACATAATACCAAGGAATTTGGAAATTTGTCACTGAAATAGAGAAATAAAATTTCAGCACATTTTTTAGATGGGAAGGAAAAGTCCAATTCTACGCAAGTGCTTGTTTCATACACCATGAGGGAGAAGTGGTAAAGGCTATAGTTTGAAGAATGGATCAGAATAAAAAATTGTCTAGAGTAGCACACAAAACCAAGTGATATGGTTGTCCATATTCTAAAGCTATAAAAAATGTTGACTGTTCCATGGTAAATACAAGGCATGGTACATAAAATCAAAGGAAAAGAGAAATATGACACATGTGACCATAATTAGGCAGAGATACAAAGCTACTAACATTATATGGGGTAAATAAAACAGATATCAAGATTTTACTCTTCAAAGAAGTATTTCCAAGCATTCTCTAAGATTAGATAGATATGTTAGAGTTAACATCCCAGAGATATTTATGTTACAAAAAGCAGAAGAGAGAAACATCACAGTTTTAACTTACATCACTGGACCTCCTATGGGAAGGTTGGAAAGCAGCATCATGGGACCTGTTCATTAAAGACGTACAATTATGGTTTATATCAAAGTTGTTTTTCTAGGTAAATCAAGTATCACCACATGAATGGGAAGTTTCAAATAACCATATAACTCCTTTTCTTCATTTACCAGTAGAATTGCATCTAACAGTCTTTTATATTAATGATGTGGAAAGGAATGTTGCACAGTATGCCACAAAAGAAGAATATTGGTCATCATTCATTAAAGAAGGTTTCAGAAACCTAGAAAATAATTAGAGCTTTTAAAAGATAATTTAAAAGTTCCCCTCACATTAGAATAAAAAGAAGAATTTACTAAACCTACAACTTCTTTTAGGCACATATTTTAAAATAAATCATCAAAGTTGACTTGACATTTAATAAGCAGTGGTATTTTCTTGATCAGTTCTTTACCTACTTTGGTAATTAAAAAGAGGAACATGGTAACAGTGTTTATCTCCAATAAATGGTTCAATGTTTGACCATTGTTCAATGTTTGACCATTGCTGAAATAGCTAAGTTAGGAGAATGTTAGACTGAAAAGCTCATTGTTTGGTCCCATTCAAGAATTAAGTAGCACAAAGAGTTGAATTAGAATCAAATTCACACAAACCTATATGTTATAGTCTATTCCAAGCTTAAAGTGTATATATACATATATATACATATATACACATATATGTATATATATATATATATATATATATATATATATATATATATCTCACACATCCTATGTATGGTATAATCTATTGTTCTTAGGATGACAAGAAACAAAATGACACAAGATTAAATCAAGTGCAAGAGAGAAGGATGCAATTTACAGATACAATAAACACAAGATATACATGACTACTTCCAGCATTCATATGGCATACTTCTTTTTTTATAAACATTTTATAGCTAGTGTAATATAAGATAGTAATAAGACAGTATACTATATAAATATATAAATTAGTAACAGTCATTTATTATCACCATCAAGTATTATGTAGTATATAATTCTGTGAATTATACTTTTATGCAATTGGCAGCACAGTGCATTTGTTTACACCAATATCACTAAACACATGTGAATAATATATTGCACTATGTTTTTACAATGACCAACAATATCACTAGGATATAGGAATATTTCAGATTCATTTTGGTATTATAGGGTTACCATCCCATGGTTGTCCATCATTAACCAAATTGTCATTCTGCAGTGTGTAAAAATGTTACACATATTTATATATTTTATTTTATATGTGCATATTTATACATAATAAGTAGTATCATAAAACCGTAAAGCCATATGGTACAGCTTATACCAGTTACACACTATATAGGTTTCTAATTTTGTCATGTCCACAAATGATTGTACCTGAAGACTCATCAGCTGTCCTAAGTTATCTGGGTTTTATGAAACGTACCTTCTAGTAGATTTCTGAAGTTCTGAGAGAAACAATATTCTTCATTGAAAATAACAGATCATCTCTTCACTTACTTTGAAAAACCAGTTTCTCAAGATATAAAAATTATTTTCAAATGTCAAACACATATTATATTTTCTGACATAAAAAGTTGCTGCCAAAATGTCTTATAAGAAGATAGAAGACAGTTTTCTTTTTTTTGGGGGTGGGTACTGGAAGTTGAACTCAGGGCCTGGACCACTGAGCTGTATCCCCAGCCCATTTTATGTTGTTGTTGTTGTTGTTGTAAGGTGCCATCAAGTCAAGTCCGACTCATAGCCACCCTATGTACAGCAGATCGAAACACTTGCCGATTGTGTGCCAGGAAAAGATCTTATTTATGTTTAAGCCCATTGTTGCAGACACTGTGTCAATCATTCTGGTGGAGGGTTTTCCTCTTTTGCGTTGACCTGCCACTCTCCCAAACATGATGTCCTTCTCCAGGGATTGATCTCTCCTACCTACATGTCCGAAATATGTAAGACGTAGTCTGCCCATTCTTACTTCCAAGGAGCACACTGGTTGCACTTCTTCTAGGACAGATTTGTTGGTTCTATTGGCAGTCCGTGGTTTATTCAATAGACGTCTCCAGCACCACAATTCAAAAGCATCAATTCTTTTTCTGTCTCCCTTGTTCAATGTCCAGCTTTCACAACCATATGATGCCACTGAAAATACCATGGGATGAGTCAGACACACCTTCATGTTCAATGTGACATCTTTGCTTTTCAATACTCTAAAAAGATCTTTGCCACAGCTTTGCTTAGAGCAATGTGTCTTTTGATTTCTTCACTGCTGCTTCCACGAGTGTTCATTATAGAGCCAAGCAAAGCAAAATCTTGGACAACCTCAATCTTTTCTTCATTTATTGTGAAGGTGCGTGCTGACCCAGTGGTAAGGATTTTTGTTTTGTTGATGTTTAGTCGTAACCCATACTGATGGCTATGATCTTTGATCTTCATCAGTAAATGTTTTAAATCCTCTTCACTTTCAGCAAGCAGAGTTGTGTCATCTGCATAACGCAGGTTGTTAATGAGTCTTCCTCCAATCTTGATGCCACATTCTTCCTCATAAAGTCTAGCTTCTCGGATTATTTGCTCACCATATAAATTGAAGAGATAGGGTGAAAGTATACAGCCCTGACGCACACCTTTCTCAACTTTAAATCACTCAGTGTTTCCTTGTTCTTTTCGAACAACTGCCTCCTGGTTCATGTACAGACTTCTCATGAGCACAATTAGGTGTTCTGGTATTCCCATTTTCCGAAGTGTTATCCATAATTTGTTATGATCCACACAATCAAATGCTTTTGCATAGTCAATAAAACATAGATAGACATCTCTCTGATATTTTCTGCTTTCAGCTAATATCCACCTGACATCAGCAATGATGTCCCTGGTTCCCCACCCTCTTCTGAATCCCACTTGATTTTCCGGTAATTCCCTGTCTGTATACTGCTGCAGTTGCTTCTGAATGATCTTTAGTAGAATTTTGCTGGTGTGATATTAATGATACTGTCCAATAGTTTGCACATTCATTTGGATCTCCGTTTTTGGGAGTAGGCACAAACATGGATCTCTTCCAGCCAGTTGGCCAAGTAGCTGTTTTCCAAACCTGTTGACATAAACATGTTAACACCTCCAGTGCTGCATCTATTGGTTGAAACATCTCTATTGGTATCCCATCAATTCCTGGAGCCTTGTGTTTTGCCAGTTCTCTCAAGGCAGCTTCTACTTTGTCTTTCAACACCATTGGTTCCTCTTCATATGCAACCTCTTTGAATGGTTGGTCATCTACCAATTCTTTCTTGTATAATGATTCTGTGTATTCTTCCCATCTTCTTTTGATGTTTCCTATGTCATTTAATATTTTCCCTGTAGAATCTTTCACTACTGCCACTCGAGGCTTGAATATTTTCTTCACTTCCTTAAGCTTGAGAAACACAGAGTGTGTTCTTCCCTTTTGGTTTTCTGCCTCCAGCTCCTTGCACATGTCATTATAATACTTGTTTTTGTCTTCTCGACCTGCCTTCTGAAATCTTCTGTTTAGTTCTTTAACTTCATCATATCTTTCTTTTGCTTTAGCACATTCAAGGCTACGTTCAAGGGCAAGGTCCAGTGTCTCTTTTGACATGTAATTTGGTCTTGACTTTTTTTCCCGTCTTTTTAAGAACTTTTTGCTTTCTTCTTGAATGATATCTTTTATGTCATGCCACAATTCTTCTGGTCTCCTCTCATTTGTGTCTAATGCATTAAACCTATTTTTGAGGTGGTCTCTGAATTCAGGTGGGATATACTCAAGGTCATACCGTAGCTCTTGTATACTTGTCCTAATTTTCTTCAGCTTCAGTTTGAAATTGCATATGAGAAGTGGATGGCCTGATCCACAGTCAGCACCTGGTCTTGTTTTGACATTTTGTACAGAGGTTTTCCATCGTCTCTTTCCACATATACAGTCAATTTGATTCCTGTATGTTCCATCTGGTGAAGTCCATGTGTATAGTCTCCGTTTATGATGTTGAAAAAAATGTATTTCCAATGAAAAGGTCATTGTTCTGACAAAATTCTATCATGCGATCCCCAGCTTCATTTCTCTCACCAGAACCATATTTTCCAACTACTGAGCCTTCTTCTTTGTTTCCAGCCTTTGCATTCCAGTCACCAGTGATTATCAGTATGTCTTGATTGCATGTTTGATCTATTTCAGATTGCAGAAGCTGATAGAATTCTTCCCTTTCTTCATTTGTGGCCTTAGTGGTGGGTGCGTAAATTTGAACAATAGTCATATTAACTGGCCTTCCTTGTAGGCATATGGATATTATTCTATGACTGACAACATTGTATTTCATGACAGATCTTGAAATGTCTGTTTTGATGATGAATGCAACCCCATTTCTCTTTAGTTTATCATTCCCAACATAGTAGACCATATGATTGTCTGACTCAAAATGGCCTATGCCAGTCCATTTTAGCTCCCTGATGCCTATAATATCAATGTTTATGCACTCCATTTCTCTTTTAACAATTTCTAATTTTCCTAGATTCATACCTATATTCATTCCATGTTCCAATTATTAATTGATGTTTGCAGTTGTTTCTCCTCATCTTGAGTTTTGCCACATCAACAAATGGAGATCCCTGGGGTTTCACTCCATTTCCGTTATCATGGTAGACTTTACTTTGAGGAGGCAACTCTTCCCCAGTAGTCTTTTGAGTGCCTTCCAATCTGGGGGGCTCATTTTCTGGCACTATATTTGACAGTGTTTATTTGCTATCCATAGGGTTTTCAATGGCTAGTTGTTTCAGGAGTGGCTCACCAGGTCCTACTCCCTAGTCTGTCTTAGTCTGGAAGCTCAGCTGAAAGCCTGTCCACCATGGGTAACCTTGCTCATATCTAAGGTACCAGTGGCAGAGCTCTCAGCCTCATCACAACACACAAGCCCCCACAGTGCAGCAAACTGACAGACATGTGGGGGAGCCCATTTTTTAGTTTTTTTTTTTATTTTCTGAGACAGGGTCTCACTAAGTTACGTAGACTGCCTCTGGTCTCGAACTTGTGATCCTCCTGCCTCTGCCTCCCTAGCCGCTGGGATTATAGGCATGCACCACCGCGCCTGTATGAAGACAGTTTTCTTAATTCATTACTTGCTCTTTGTATTTAAATGAATGGTTCCCATGTGAAATCAAATAACCCATCTCTTTTGGCATACTGCCTAAAATTTGTACAGGCTGGCTTTACCTGGAAATGTTTGACAACTCTTGATATAGATTCCCAAGCGATTTCTCTCATTTTTTATTAAATCCTAATAATGTTATAAGACTATATTTTGCTACTCCTTTTCAGAAGTATTCAATAACAAGTTGTTTTAATAACTAGTTATCCCAAAGACTAGTTATTTCAAAACTAGTTTCATGTCTTTAAAATTCTGAAATTTACTTGAATTATAGTACTCAATATTTGTTCAGTTCCTCTACATTGCTTTGCTTTTCCAGA